>JAVQJF010098062.1:0-13628 GCA_036023855.1 Gadopsis marmoratus | reverse complement strand
AGTCCCTGTTCCCGGCACCTCGTGAGTCCTGTACGGTCCCGGAGGTCCAGGGCTCTCACCATCCTTGGGTGTCTCCCCCACCTTGGGACCCCGCACACTGCCTGGTTCCGGGTCATCCTTATGACTGGGCCGTCCACTGGGATCCGGCTGAAGACCCCTGTGAGGACCCAGACTCTGATTCCGAGGTTCCTTCACCGGTCTTCGCGGCGCCTGAGGGCGCGTCATTTTGAGGGCGCGTCATTTTTTGAAAACTGGGGTTTTCACATTACGGACGATTCGGACCTAGACTGCCCCGCCAACGACCTAGTTTTGGCGGTGCCTCCCGTGACCCGAGGTGGTGGCCGTCGCCGTTGTCGGAACCAGGGTTCCCGACAGCGGGAGGTGCCCGAGGACAGGGTGGCCTGTGAGGTGTCCGAGGAGCTGAGTGGCCAGGATCTGTCTTCCTTGTTCTTGGGCAGCCGCTTGGCTGTCTTCCCAGGGAACCGAGGAGGTGGTCGTCGGAGCCACACTCGGCGTCTTCGGGGGTCCGCAGGTCTTCGCGTTCCGGTGCCCCCGCCAGACGGGCTCGGCTCGCCACACCTGCCCACAGTCACAGGGTCGGTTCTGGGTTCCATTCCGCTGGAGGCCCGTCCAGCATCGTCTCCGCTGGAGGCCCGTCCAGCTCCTGCCTGTCCTGTGTCTCCGCTGGAGGCCCGTCCAGCATCGTCTCCGCTGGAGGCCCGTCCAGCATCGTCTCTGCTGGAGGCCGGTCCAGCACCAGCCGTCCCTGCTGCTCCGCTGGAGGCCCGTCCAGCTCCTGCCTGTCCTGTGTCTCCGCTGGAGGCCCATCCAGCATCGTCTCCGCTGGAGGCCCGTCCAGCATCGTCTCCGCTGGAGGCCCGTCCAGCATCGTCTCCGCTGGAGGTCCGTCCAGCTCCTGCCTGTCCTGTGTCTCCGCTGGAGGCCCGTCCAGCGCCTGCAGTCTCTGCGTCTCCGCTGGAGGCCCGTCCAGCGCCTGCAGTCTCTGCGTCTCCGCTGGAGGTCCTGCCAGCTCCTGCAGTCTCTGCGTCTCCGCTGATGGCGTGGCCGACGCCTGTGGACCCTCTGTTGAGGGCGCGGCCGACACCTCAGTCCCTGCCTCCTGAGCCCTTTCCTCGGTCCCTGCCTCCTGAGCCCTTTCCTCGGTCCCTGTCCCCTAAGCCCTCTCCTCGGTCCCTTGCTCCTCCCGAGCCCTCTCCTCGGTCCCTTGCTTCTCCCTCTCCTCCTCGTGTCTCGCCTCCTCCCTCTCCTCCTCATGTCTCACCGCACGTCTATCATCCTTCTCCACTGCACGTCTCTCCTCCTGTCTCGTCTCCACCCATCCTGGCTCCCTTCTTGGCTCCCGCCCTCCTAGCTCCCCTTCTGGCTCCCGCTCTCCTAGCTCCCCTCCTGGCTCCCGCTCTCCTAGCTCCCCTCCTGGGTCCCGCCTTCCTGGCTCCCCTCCTGGGTCCCCTCCTGGCTCACGCTTTCCTCTGGCCCCGTCACCTGTGAGCCCGTGCCACGTCTTGAGCCGCTGTTCCCCCTTTGCCCCGTCTTGGGCCGCTGTTCTCCCTTTGCCCCGTCTTGGGCCGCTGGTCCCCCTTTGCCCCGTCTTGGGCCGCTGGTCCCCTTTGCCCCGTCCCGGGCCTCTGTGTCCCTGTCCCCGTCCCGGACTCTGTGCCCCTGTCCCGGACTCTGTGCCCCTGTCCCCGTCCCGGACTCTGTTCCTGGATCCTGGCCCTCCTCCGGCCTCCCTCCTCCCGCTCCGGTTGGGGTTGTTTTTGTTTGTTTGCTTGTGGGACATCTGGAAGCTGTCCTTTGGGTGGGGGTTCTGTCACAACCCTGTCCGTGTGCCTGTGTTTCTCGTTTGTTCGGAGTCTTGTGTGTTCTGTTTTGGTTCTCTTTTGTCATGCCCTTGGTGGTTTCCTCAGTGTGTTCAGTGTTTTCCCTCCCTGGTGTGGTTCCGTCCTTATTTGGTCATGTTTCCTGTCTCGTTAGTCAATGTTAGGTAAATCTCTGTCCTAGTAGCTGTGTGATTCAATTTCATGTTAGTCTCAGTGTTTCCCCAGGTCTAGTTAGTGTGTTGAGTTACTGGTGTCGTGTTCTCCCCGTGTTTGCTGTTTCCATGCACCTTGGATGTTCCACCGTTTATGTACGTGCTCCAGCTGTGATGTCTGCAATAAATCCCGTGCTACGTACTGGCTGTCTGCGCTTGGGTCCGTCCACTCCACCATCCACACCCGGTCATGACAGTATGACGCCACCAACCGTGGACCCAGTGGACAGCTACCCTGACCAGCTGCCTTTCAGCAGCGAGGACTTTTGAGTCTCAAAGGATGTGTTTTACGAGTGTCCGTACTTCCTGGATGTCATTCGGGAACTGTGGTACCAGGACCGCGAGGCAGCGTTGCGACAGGGCTTGGGCCGGTGGTCAAGGAATTTCACTGTGCCTCTCCGTCCTGCCGACGTCCGCCGGTCGCCTTACGGGGTTTTTCTTCAGTCCCTGTTCCCGGCACCTCGTGAGTCCTGTACGGTCCCGGAGGTCCAGGGCTCTCACCATCCTTGGGTGTCTCCCCCACCTTGGGACCCCGCACACTGCCTGGTTCCGGGTCATCCGTATGACTGGGCTGCCCACTAGGATCCAGCTGAAGACCCCTGTGCGGACCCAAACTCTGATTCCGAGGTTCCTTCGCCGGTCTTCGCGGCGCCTGAGGGGGCGTCGTTCTTTGAGAACTGGGGTTTTCACATTATGGACGATTCGGACCTAGACTGCCCCGCCTCTGATCAAGATATGGCGGTGCCTCCTGTGACCCGAGGTGGTGGTCGTCGCCATCATCGTCAGTACCGAGGTGACCGTTGTCGGGTGGAGTACGATGAAAGGATGGACTGTGACTGTGAGGAGGCGGAGAGCGATGAGGACCTGCCCTCTTTGTTCTTGGGCAGCCGTCTGGCGATCTACCCCGGAATCCGCGGAGGACACAGCGGCCGACAGAGACGTAGCGTCCGACGCCGTCAGGGGGTCCCACGCCTCCGTGTTCCGGTGCTTCCGCCAGCTCAGGCAGGAGGGTGTGCCCGCCCTTACTGATGTTCTGGTGGACACGAAAATCAGTAAGAAGGAGCTGAGCCAGTACTGCCGCAGGAGGACGCGCGGTGAGGAAGCCACCATCAGACTCATCGAGCAGCTACTGCAGAAACTGGGGGGGGCAAACGGGAGAGACCTCATGGGGGTGTCACTGCTGGACCAGGTGCGGATGGAGCACATCCGGCGTGTGCAGAAGCGCCACGTCAGGTGCATCCAGGATGTGTCAGGTGTGCAGCTGAACACAGAAACAGGGACCACCACCAAGGGGGGGCATCATCCTAACAAAGTACCGCTGTGCAAGAGGGTCCACATCCCTAGAATATTTTCACTGCCACTTAAACAGGTTCATTCCAGGTTTATGTCTGTCATATGTATGATATTTTAACCTCTTAATCACTAAGCCTCTGGCTCAGTCCCCTGCTTGAAAATGTCATGCCCAAAATAAAGATGGTATATCTCTGCAACTACAAGATCTATATGAAAAATTGGGAAAAGTTGGTATCATAATAAAGGTAACACTTGCAGGATCTCTGTAGAGGCGTAAGCATCAGTATAGATGTTACTGGGTCAGAGTAAATGGAGATGGAACAAAGAATAAAAGCCATATTTAATTTCTGCCTAAAACAATTTACAATTTTAGAGTGAACATCTCCTTGGAATCAAACATTTGCTGCCCAAAACCTGTAGGATACCATAGTACAGTATCTGAACAGTACCTGTGGCAAGATTGATCTAAAAAAGTGAAGCAGTGAAAGGTTTTAATATGTTTAGGCAGATTAGCCCAGTTAACATTTTGGACACATTTGAGCACAACCTGTGCCAATTGAATTTTCTCAGGTAAAACTCAATTTCACCTACAGGTCACTATATTTACTCATTCTATCTAAATACAACTGTTTTTGGCTTTGTTTTGAAAATTCTCTCAGAATCAGGATCAGAATCAGAATTGTCTTTATTGCCCAGTAGCACATACAAGGACAGAGGAGTGCTACTGTGAATGTGAGGTAGGCATTTGTAGGCATGTGGCTCCCCCCAGTGTTTAGACTGCGTTAGCACCACAGCATGACCAGAGTGTGTACTGGCTCCCAAGTGGTCCTACTGTGTTTAGAATGTTATTATCAAAATAATCAGTGTACAGATCTATAAGGAAAGTGACTTTCTTACATTTAGACTATAACCTTTTCATGTTGATGACTCTGGTGTCCTCCTCCTCCTCCTCCTCATTTTCACTAAGGAAAAAAGACAGGATGAACAAAGTCAGGACTGAGACACAAATGTATTAATTCTGCCCTATAGTCTTGAAATTGTGCCTGAAAAAATAAAAGACACAATTTCGAAAGTATAGGCCTACTACAGACTACTACTACAAACTACTATATAGTATTCATCACTGTAGTATAGTATAACTGTAAGACTAAGTTCACCCACTGTTTTATTCATGCTCATTATACTTTACTCTCCTCATTTATCATTTTCCACCTACAGACTTCCTCTGCTTCCATCATTCATTCCAATTGAAAATAAAGGTTTCAGGCACAATTTCAAAACCATAGACCAGACTACTATGGACTACAGTGATGATTTATTGTAAGCCATCACTGTAGTCCAAGAGTAGTCTGAAATTAACAGGGAGCCTAGGGCCTAGGCTTCTGGCTCAGTCCCCTGCTCAGTCCCCCCTGCTCCAAAAATGGCATGCCCAAAATGAATGGAGTATACCTCCCCAGTATATGGGTGCTCTTGTGGTCTCTCTATGTCTACCCAACTGGTCGAGGCAGATGACCGCCCACCCAGAGTCTGGTTCTGCTCGAGGTTTCTGCCTGTTGAAAGTGAGTTTTCCCTTGCCACTGTTGCCTAGCGCTTGGTGGAATTGTTGGGTCTAGATCTGCTCTATATGAAAAAGTGCTATGAGATAACTTTGTTATTATATGGTGCCATATAAATAAAACTGAATTTAATTAAAATTGAAAAGATGTTATCTTTTGAAAGTACCCAAATCATAATAATACCTCTAAACATGCTGAATTTAGCTATAAATTATATTTGAATAACAAATAACACTTTGGTAATTTACATTTTAAGTCACACATACAAGATTTTATTTAATAATGCTGATTAAATATGTACACACCTTATCAGAGACTACAATGTCATCTATGTTAAGTGACAACGACAGCTGAGTAGAAGGTTCATTTTCAAGTTCTCTCAACGTTCTCCAGAATATTTTTGGGTCCTTGCTACAGACGAAAACTTGTTATTTGAAAAAGTCAACTTTGGCCTTTCGAACAGCTTGCGCGGCCTTATTTCTAATTTGCCTAAACGCCAGGCAGACCCACTTCAGGGATCTAGATAACCGTGCCTTACGACAGGCAGCATTCTTTTGTTGAAGTGGTGCTTCAAGCTCACAGTCAAACCAGGGACTGAGGATGGCACTAAACAGGTCACAAAACTGAGGCCATAAGCAGCCCTGAGATGCCAAAGTTACGTGAAGAAACGCAAGTAATAGAATGTCTATTATCTCTAAAAGCCTGTTTAAAATTGCAAACCTCAGTTGGTGTTCATATTTTGTACTTCATTATCCAGAAATCCTGGGGAGCCAAGCCAGTGATTTTAATTTAACTAAATAACAAAATATGTCAGAATGACACATACTATTTTCTGATCTGATCGCCAACAGTAAACACGGTGAGACCGTGAAACCGCATCCCTCACACAGACCAAAACTGTGTGTGTGACAAACTGAATGATAATCTTCTTTACTATTGTCTTTTGATTTAAAATGGAAGGAATAGATCCGTTTAAGCCATTGTAAAGTACAGAAACCTCATGGCACTGATGGAGACACTGTCTCACTTAAGAAGTATTTTATTATCTTAAGTCTAAAACATATAAAAGTAAAAGCAGTGGAAGCAAACAAGATGTTCAGCTCAGTTTGTTTGCATGAATTTAATTTACATTACATTGAAAAATAACTGACAACATAATTTGTCAATAAGTCCATTTTGTGATTTGACAACACTATGGGTAATGTTTGTTTAGGTGTAGGCACAAGCTGCTTAGTGTTTAGGTTAAAATATGTATTTAGTTAAGGTGAACATACTGGCGTATCGTCACCTTTAATTCATTCATTTGGATTTGTGTGTCTGGCCATCTGATAAATGTAAGTCAAGTATTCACTCTCGTTTTGCAGATTTTTGGTCTCTATCAGATCCTGAGGAAAATATCTGGCTCTTTAGAGGTATTTTCACCAGCTAGTCTGCTAGCTAGCAGTGAGAGTGAACCGAAACAATAAAGTTGTGAACAGCTAAACGTGCTGCAGCGTTGCGTGATAATTATCATTCATCACAGCAAGTGACCCCTTTCACAGTTTTTTGACATATTAATTTGATACATTTTTATTATGAAAATATAGATTATAGCCATTTTAATGTTTAGGAGACACTTTGAATCAATATTTAATTCTTAAATTTGGACTAGTCTTATTTAACATGCAGTATTGTAATGACAAAAGGATGCTTTTTTTACCTTATTTAGGAGTTTTTCCTAATCCGAATTGAGGCTTTAAGGGTACAGGTATGATCTACAAGGGCAGATATTTCATTTTGCTGTGACTTGATGCTCTTTTCTGCAACAGCAATGCTTCATAGACACTTTTAAGCTCATCTTTGCTCATGCAGCAGCTGGACTTTTGGTGAAACACATCAAGCTTTAACCCTCTTCACCTCTTGTCAAATTTTGTATGTGTGTATCTGTCTTGCAACTCTTTGATCAAAGCATGCTTTTATACAAATATTAGGATAGAGGTTGTGTTTGTGGGTGGAGGGTGTGGTGCTAACTTGCAGAGGTAAGAAAGGGGTGTAATAGAGGAACAGAAGGTGTAATAGAGGAACAGAAGCTTGAAAATGGCTGAGTCTCAGACCTCCGGAGTCCACAGTCATCAGCATGCACACCACATGACACCTCACTTTCTCTCAATCCCCCCCCTCTCCTCCTCTTTCTCCTCCTTCCTCTCCCGCTGTGTGTCTCCCTCTCTCTACTTCTCTTCTGGCTCAGTGGTGTGTTTCCAAGAGATAAGGCCCTTGCTCATTTCACACATGAGCAGAGTGCAGTTGGGTAAGGCTGTGCATGTGTGTGTTCATTGTGTGTGTGTGTGTGCGTCTACCTGTGTTTGTGTGCATGTGTGTGTGGGTGGGTGTGCATGCGAGTTTGCACGCTTACGTATTGAAGGTTAAAGAAAAAGAGTACAGACTCTGACTCCAAGTTTTCTCCACTTGCTGCTTCTTTACTTCAGCTTTTTGAGGCATTCATCTCTCCTTCAGAGCTGTGTGACAGAAGTTAAAAGTAACATTAATTTCACTGTTCAAATCTCCATTTTCACTTCAGTAAGATTATAATTCTGTACCAAATCATAGACCACAATTTGAGCCAAATGCTAACACATCATTGCACATTTGCTAATTAGCACTAAACATGAACCACAGGTGAGGCTGATGGGAGCGTCATTAGTCCTGCAGGTATTTGGTCATAAATCCAACTATTGGACAAATTTAAAGTTTGATGTGATGATGGTGCCAGATGAAAAGTCAGGGGATCATCAAAGTACTACAATTCACCCTGAGGGGGGGCAGGGATTTTTTTAACCAAATTTCATGGTAACCTATCTAACAGTTCACTTAAAACCACAAATGTCAACCTCATGATGGCGCTAAAAGAAAAGTCAGGGGTTCACATGCATATTATGATTATATCCTTGGGGACCATGAATTTCAGTAGACAATTTTGTGCCATTACATGAAGTAAATGTTGAGATATTTCACAGTATATATAAAACTTGGACCTGCGGCTGACACTAGAGGGAAAGACACTAATCACACAGTCACTATGGTTCATCCTCTGGGCACAATGATATCTGTACTAAATTTCATTGCAATCCATCCAATAGTTGTTCAGATATTTAGGTAAAAGCCAAAACCATCATCCTGTTGGTAGTGCTAGAAGTAAAGTCAGGGGATCACCAAAGATAGCAGGATTCATCCTCTGGGGACTATGATTGTTTGTAAAAAAGCCACGCAGTCATTGTGAATTCACCTGACAGTGTGGAAAACCATATTTATTTAACAGAATAAGTTGTCTCTTTCTTTTTTTCTCATTTTTAGGGGGCCCATCTAGGGTTACTACCTGTAACTACCAGTGTAATTCACATTAACTCAGTGAATAAAAAACTTCCCCGTACTGTAATTTGTTTCTACTAAGTCCTTAAACAATGTTTTCTTCTCTTGCATTCATCTGTTCCACTAGTTCCTGTGTGGTTCAGAATAATAATGAAAGATAACTTACCTCGCAGTTAACCATTATGATCAGGGATGGCGACAGGACACAGAAAGACGACACACGAAGATCGTTATCTGCAAGAATTCTTGGCCTGCGATACAGTTAACTGTTTCATTCTTGGCTCGCCTGTATTGGGAAACATCGTCCCTCACTGTCAAAACTGGCAGAGGTGTTTGGTAAATACCTGTCTTATTTTATTGTCAACCTGTGTGGGTCAAGCATGTGTCTTATATCATACAGTACGCTTTACAACCTTTCTTGATTGAATTATAAAATAGCATTTTAGTTAGCTTTAAGACACTATTAACTAACTCAAACTCTTACTAATTACTACGTCAAGACTAAGAAACTTGACAGCAAAAAATGAAAGGAATTGCAATCTTGTATTCAAGTCTAGATTATCAAAGTTTGCAAGTGCTTCAGATCCCCGGACGCTGAGGGGCCACAGATTCTGTATGGTAAGTGGTATAAGGTAATTTGATTAATTATAAATTTGCTTGGTAATATACAAACAAACAAACCTTAAACCTTGTGACACCTTAAAACAAAGCTGTATGTACTTTTGACTCCTTGTCACCAGTTGCAAATCTCCATTGTTTGTGACCAGTTCATTAATTTCTGTATTGGAGTAATTTCTACAGCCCTGAAGAAGCAAAATAATTCACAAGAAAGCAAAGATTTGACAAAAGTCCGAACAAACAATTATATAGAATTTTTTATTTTCTTTCCTTTTGTGTTACTCATCTTGTGAGCCATACATTTGTACAGATATTCAATGACTTTGGGGATCCTCTGACTTTTCATTTAGCACCATCATCACACACAGTCTTGTCTATTAACAATGGACATTGAAAAAATGTCCCCTTTGGTGACACATTTGACCAACAGTGATAAAGTTACTTTAAAGTCCTTTTTCAATAAGTGTCTACATCATCTTGTCTGTACCCGACACCGGTATAATCAAATGTAAATGTATGATATGTGTTATTCTGGTTTATAGTCATCATAGGAGAAGGGTATTAGGTATAATGATTATTCTGACACTATAGGCTTCTATTGAATAGGACATAAACCACTGGAAGCACTATTGTCATCAATGGAATGTCTAAACCTTGTATTTAGATATTTTGTCCCATGCAAGCCAAAAGTCTAAAACGTCAGTTGTTTTTGTCTTGAAACTTCGGAGCTTAAAATAAGCATGAAAGCATACTGAATATCCAAATAAGATAAAATTGATCATTAAGACAAGGAAGGTTTGCTTGAAATAAGTAAAAAAGTCTTGCAAAGTGAGCACTAATAATCCAAAACATACTCAAAACAAAACAGATTACATTTTAAATCTAAATGTAAGATTATAATGATTATTGTTCACCAGTACATCACTCATATAGTAAGAGACAGTGATATCTAGTAACTTAAAGTATTGTGCATTGTGCAGATAGATCTGCATGTTCTTGTCACCTCACACTGTGAACAGACTGACCTGGCCTAAATATAACCCAGGAAAAGTAATAACATTTTGCAGCGTCCCAGCACAGTGCTACATGCCTCCAGATAATGTAGTGCTGCCCAGAGTATGCACCCTGTGCTTGAGTAACACATAGGCTAGGCTTGGCAAACCCTATCTCCTAAAGCAGACATCAAGTCTGAAGCCAATTTGTATGCAACTTAAGTGTGATCCGAGTGTGAGCTTCAAACTTGAGTCGCCCTCCCTAGTTGAAGCAGGTAGAGTGTCACTGGTGGTTGGACACGGGGTCTGACACTTTCCTGACAAACATAAACTTCTCTTGTGCAGGGCTGAAGCAGAATATAGCATTCCAATCTTGGGTTATAATAAGAAGCTCCAGTGTACTTATTACAGGAGTACCACACTGAGGCCTGTCTCCTCTAAGCTTGGCAAAAGGAATATAGCGCATATCAGTGCAATCATACGCCCACGGTGAGTTATATTAAACCTATGTGTTTAGTGTAAAATAATACTTTTCAGAAGCTCTGCGCCAACTGTTAATTCTGCCTCCTCGCCTGTGAACATCTAATATTAGTCTTCCATTAGGTAATTATGTCACTTATATGAAAATCATGCAATAAATCATAATGACTTGATATTAAAGCTTCACTGTACTGTATATTCCACATATTGAAGAGTCATTATAGTTATTTTCAGATTGGCCCTTATTTTCAGAGATTTAGTCAGCATGTTTGAGATTTCATCTCTAACAACTGTAACGTGTGTCCCTGCCTTAAGGGAAACCATAGTTTGGAGTGTGTGGCGTTGAATCATTGAATTGTTAAAAGGACCCAGCATTTTGGACTTGTATACTTACATACTATACTCACCAAGTGGCCAGAAACACAACCCCAAATGTATGCTAATGCTGCTCCATATCTGCTTGATGTGTAAAAAGAAAGTGCTTGCGAACATGTTCACCATAACAACGTAGTGAAACCATGTCAGTGTTGTGCATGCTTGAAAAATGTATGTTAGCTGTATGTGTGTGGTTTCTACAGGGAAAATTCCACTGTAGTTCAACCTGGTGTATTTCCCATAAATGTGGCAAATGCGTCAGTATGGGTCACGCTAACTGAGAACTTGCCATATTCGATGTAGAGAATTGGGAAAACGTGGACACGTGAAAAACAGAATATAATGGGAAAAGCTGCACAAGTCTCCTACAGCTTTCCAAATAACCATGAATGCAATTTGCATGAATTTTCTGGCGGCTCCCACCGCCCAACCCCCCCTACCATGTAAATGAAAGCACACAAGGATATATACATTCAGGACATGCATGTTTATTTACAGTATGTATTAATTGAATGAGACATGTACACATTATACATTCATATGTGACAGTTGCTACACTACAGTTGAAATCGTGGCAAAAGCTGAAGGCCACATTATTTTTTGTGCAAAGTGTTGACATCTTCACCTCAGCTTTGGTCACTTGATGCTGCCAAATGACGTCATTGACAGGTTGTTTGTGCCTTTTGTGCACTTGTGCTTGGAGGATTTTTCATGCTGGCTAATGTGCAATACTAAAATCTGAATGGCACACTTTACAAAAAGTATGGGTTTGTCCGACTTTACTATTCATTAAATATGGGAAGGTCTCCTCCCATCTGGCTAAGTTCTTGCATAGAGTTTTAGCTTTTTTGGCAGGTACAACTGCATGTCCATCCCTCTCTCGTTCACTGTCATCTAAACGTCTTCGGCTTGTTCTTCTCGTTCTGTCTTCTTCTTCTCTGGGTTGGCTGGCGGATCATGTTACAGCTAATGTTCTACATACTGCCACCTGCTGTACTGGAGGGAAACACTCCCAACTTGATTTATAATTAGTTCTATTATTATTATTTTTAGAAAGGTTAAAAATAGGAATGATTTACAGGAAAATATCTAAATGGGAGGACGGCGGGATAGATGGAAAAATACGGGAGAATCCCGGGAAAAACGTGCTGAGTTGTGGAGATTATCTTGATTAAAACTTGTTATATTTTTAATCTTCCTTTGCTACTGAGTTGTAACTAATTGTCTTTGTTTATGCACAACACAGTCCAAGACCTATATAGTAAACAGTGGTGGAAAATGGAGGTGAGAGAAACCTCCAGGTGGTCCAAAAAGGCATCATCACCACTACAATATTTAATTTTAAACAGAAGAATAGCTGTGGAAAATGCACCAATCTGTTGTATGCACAACAAAGCGAGAGGGGAGAAAACAAATCTAGCTCTAATTTAGCCCTATAAACTGCAGATGTAAATGCTTAAAAATTGTATTTTTCCACTCTGCAAATGGGAGGGCTGAGCTCATTACGGTTTCCCCCAAGACAAGCTGTGGGCTGCTTATAAAAATTCTATATCTTAAGGTTCGCATTAACAGCAAATCTCTAATCAGATGATGGCCTTTGGCTCCATGTTGAGATTTGTTCTGATACGTTACAGAACAACCAGTAAAGACTGTTGAAAATTAATTTGCACTATTTAATATGCTGTGATGTAGTGATCTTTTACATGCATCAAATCTGTGAATGTGATCCCCTCGGTTCTTTGGCATCTGTGTGTTAGAGATTGTGACTTCAGTTTCTGGTCACCTGAGATGAGACACTATGACAATGCCCATGCATTGTACAAACATGCATAAAAGAAACACCAGGTCATGTTTTTACACATTTTCATTTTGTTTTCAGAAATTTGCTCTCTGTGAGAATTTCCCCATGTGCATCACTGAGGCATCACCATTAACAGAACACCAATAATGGAGGTTGAAAGGATGTAATTAGAGTGGCAGAATATGAATTATGGACTCATAAATCATGTTGGTTGGCAGGCAATAATGCTCACAAGTGGAGTGCCAACAAACAATGGTCGAATTACCCGCCAATTACCTGGTTAATAATGCTTTTCCAAGGCCAGTCTGTTGACCTGTTGCTAAGATGATGCTCACCATAATGAATCTGTTAACCAAAGGGGGAGACTCAACATGGAGGACAGCCAGAATCCAGAGGCTTAGACTGTCATTAAGAATGTAACTGTATCTATAGTTATTTATTCATCAAATAAAAATATTCAACATACACTATACAAGCAAGGCCGGCGGTAGCAAGGGGCAAGGGTGGGTAGAGCCCACCCAAACAAATGTCTTGCCCCTAGCGAAAGCTCAGTTTGACCTACATTTTACATTACATTCATTTACTGGACCAAACTCGATTAATATGATCACTTGCTGTGCGATGATCGCAGAAAATGAATTGAATTGAACTGAAAACCCTTGTCATCCAGTCCCCAGTAGCCCTACAATTCAATTCAATTCAATTTTATTTATATAGCGCCATGTCATAACAGAGTTATCTCATAGCATTTGTTAATATAGAGCAAGTCTAAACCAACTCTATATGTACAGACCCAACAATTCCACCATGAGCAGCACTAGGAGACAGTGGCAAGGAAACACTGCCTTTAACAGGCAGAAACCTCGAACAGAACCAGAACCAGAACCAGAACCAGGCTCTGGGTGGGGGTCATCTGCCTCGACCGGTTGGGTAGAGAGAGAAAAAAGAAGATATGGGGAGGGGTAGAGTGAGAGCAGGATGAAAGAGAACACACAGTACACAGTACATTTCCACATACAGAAGATGCAAAGCAACGGCAGCTACAATGTTACTGAAACTAAAATAATCAATCAATCAACAGCAGCACAACAACAGCTACACTAATAACAACAGTA
>JAVQJF010098057.1:0-15146 GCA_036023855.1 Gadopsis marmoratus | reverse complement strand
GGTGTGTGAATGGGTGAATTAGACTACTGTTCAAAACTTAGATTACTGGTACAGCGCTTTGGGAACCGTTTCGGTTGAAAAGCGCTATATAAGAAAGAGTCCATTTACCATTTACCATGACTTAAAAAATGAGGAAATGCAGCTGAGTCATTCTGTGGTTTAAGCCACTTGGTTTTAGATTTGGTTTCATATGTAAAAATACATTAACTAAATTGTTTTGTGCAAAAACAAAATTGATCATTAACATGCATAGAGATGGACAAACATCACCTTTCCAGGATGTAAGCTCTGCGCACAGGTAAACCAATAACATACCATGTATCGGTTTCACAGACAACCAATCCAACACTGTGTTTGTACTTAATCTTAAACACTCAGTCTGGAGCTCCATGCCATAAGTCAGAGAGCATAGCATTGCTGTTGCTCTCTACAAACAAAAATGTTAATTTATCATATGAGTGACTCCATTGCCATTCCCAGCCACGTCAAAACCTTTTCTGATGAGTGATACCACAAGATTCATTCATTCGTTCATTCTCTATGCCGCTTATCCGAAAGGGTCGTGGGGGGCTGACATTGGGCGAGAGGCAGGGGAACAGCCAGGACTGGTCACCAGTCAATCATAGGGCAGACAAACACACATTCACATTCACACACCGGTGTCTTTTTCACTACTGCTAATCCCACTTTAGCACCAATGAATCAGTGGCTCTCATATGGGGCTCAGTTGCCATGGTGACCTCCACCGGGGGCAACTTAGGGTCCAGTGTCTTGCCCAGGGAGAGGGACACTTTGACATGTGGACAGGAGGAGCTGGGATCAAACCACCAACCCTGGTGCTTACCCTCTCAGCCACAGCTGCCAAGATGCCGTCTAACAAAATATTACCCAATGTATCCTAAAAAGTCATGGTTTAAGGTGCGTCATTCGTGGGTGAAGTATCTTCAGACGCTATAGTCCAACGTGAGCCAGATAGAAGAAACCCATAAACGTATAAAACATACAAGCTACCCAGATGATCATTCAGGGTATGCCAGAGAGGACGCCTGAGCCTTTACCAATGATTCAGTCTTGGATTTGATAAAAACAGTATAAACACGTCCATTACAGCACAATAATAGTCCGTTCAAGTTACATGCAAATCAAAGCAGTTAGACATTCTCTCTGTTAGTCTGTCTCTCTGTTAGCAGTTAAAGTAAAGAAAGGAAAGAGATCCGTGCCTTTAATAAGTAACACGGGGCTTTGGCTTGCTGCTGTGCGTCTGTCAATGAACCCGATGAATCAAGAGTGTAAGACAATCCACACGGGCCACACAGACAGACACACAGACAGACCAGGCCAAACCACTAATATGGCATTAAAGGTATCTTGTGGAGGTTTCATTGTAAACAAACATGGCTTTGTTTACATTCAACATTTCACCACATACAGTACTTTATGGAACACCGACTGCCCTACAATAATTATTATATAGTCTGCTTGGTAAGGTGGAGGAGTATAATTTGAAATGGGGGCTGTATCACTCAGTAAACTATTATTCTGCTATAGAATGTGTAAACCTGCGAGGTTCACTTTTTTAGAATACTGGTTTACAAGCAATGCTGTAAACCTTTAAGCATTCTGTGCATCACTGTTCACGGTTATATTTTTATTTGATGTGTATGTATGTACACATGTATGTGTGTGCACCTGTATGTATGTATAGATACATAGTATTTATTGTTTATTATAGATTTTTTGCTAGTGATTGTGTATGTATTTATAATCGTTTCCATTATATTTTACTTTAATGGTACCTGTCAACTTGATAATATCACTGACTGAAAAAAATTGTGAAAACAATAAACTATTAATCAGAAAAGAAAACGTAAAAAGGGTCCTGGGTCCTGAGCGGTGCACTGTGCCAAATCTTGACTTAACATTTGTTTCCACTTTAGGTCTTAGGATTGTTAGCACTTCATTACATCCCTGTTTTGTTTAATTGAATAGGAATATCAGTTACTTAATGAATTTGTGTAACTGTCACTGCAATTCACAAAATAAAAAAAGTGCCTCTCAAACCTAAACAAAAACATTTGATGACTTTTTCTTGAGCGTGTAAACCAGAAGGTGTTAATATCAGTCTTTTCAAGTGAAGTAATACAGCATGGTGAAGAGTATACAGGTATTCAACATGGGTCCTAAATAGAGAGAATACATAAAGCAGACCCGGGTTTGTTAAAGAGTTACCTAGTTGCATGAAGTTTTCCACAGAGCACAATCTCTGCAAATGTTTAAACAAGTTTAGAACATGGCTTCACTTTTCACGACTGTGTTATTAAAAACACAGAAAAGGAGTTGGATTATTAACTATTGTCATTGATCAGAGTAACTACGTCATTTTGGTTGCCTCCAGCTACAGTAACCCCATGTCTGGTGAGCATAAATGAGTAAGATGGCGTGTCTAAATCCAGGAATAGACGCTGCTATTTTTAAGTACTGGCCACACGGGCCACCAAGCTCCTAGATTTGGTGGCCAAAGTACAATTTTGGTGGCCAAAATGTAAAGCAGCTGCGCCCGTAAAAAGTTACGTGTCCACTAAACGTGCTCGTTGACAGGATCCGTCTGTTATTCGAAGTGTCTGACAACATTATGGAAAGGATCCCTACAGAGACAGACCTTTTCACTATGGTGCATTTTCACATCAGTTTCATCATTTAATGTTATTAGAGAGAGAATTCTGCTGCATGCTATAATATCCAGCGGTGTGCAAGCATCGGATGACAGGTCATTAAGTTGGGACTCTCATTTAATACTTGTATGCTCACATGCTGTACAGTATGTAAAGGCTAGATATTCATTTATTCATCCATGCAGTCGGCAAGAATGAACATTACAGTTCATTAAACTGATTTTGTACACATGAGATGACGATTGAGATAATGAATTCATTACAGTAATCTTAGAAGGTGGAACAAGAGGTGCATTTAGTGTCTCCCTGCAGCCTTTCTGATAATCAGACTTGTGTCGTGGTAAATGTCTTACAGAAACGTTAGTAGTAGACATTTACGTAAATGTGGGGCTTAGACCAACAAGTTAAATTGCCATCAGATTAAAGTCAACTGGGGGAGGATGTCAGAAAAGGACTTTAGTCATGTGGATGATGACAGTTACGTCTTTACAGCAGTAAAGCTGACAGTAGGTCTAAAAAAGGAGATGTGAATATGTATTTGTTGCAGTTTATGGTGAACTTTTTGATAGCGGCTCCTTGACTTTGTTCACTTTTTAAAACAAATTTATTACTTCTAGTTTTAGCTTTAGCGATGCTTCAAGGACAATTGCAAATGACTTAGCACTTCGTAGATGCCCAGAGCTTTTCTAAAAGAAATTCAAAATGTGACCTAGAGAGAAAGTTAAACTTCAACATTTGGAGCCGTCGCCACCTGCGCCGTGTGAAATCATTCAGTCTACAAATTAACTATACTGGCTCGATCAGTACCCCAGAAGAATGAGTTGTTTTTTGAGAAGTCAGAGTCTCTGTTCCCACTGTCCACCAGGTCAAAATTACCATCAATCTGGACAGCAGCAGTGCAGGCTTGGCTGAGCACAAGGTTTAGTTTACAGCACGGCGGCATGCTGCCACGCTGTTCAGTCGCAAGTATGGCGATCTACTTTCACTCGGCACAGTCCAGCTCCATTTCGCTGCAGACTGTTTTGGTTCTTTTACTACAGAATTTCTTAAAAGACGTCTTGTCTTTGGCATTGAATAAGCTGTTACTGATGGAAAGCACCTCATTCTGCCAATATACAAAGATGGCTTGTTGATTTCATACACATTGCAAGCCTGCTTATAATGGTATGTTTTTGGTAAAACCTTCTGAGTAGTGTTCATTCAACTGTATGTTTATTCCTGAGGTCATGGTTAGTGGTGTTGTTGTACGGTACCCTACGTATGTAAATGAGGTGGACAAAACATGACCTACCTCCTATATTATCATCTTTATAAAGGTAGAATTTAGATTTTAACAGGTGATGCATGTGATAAATTAAGATTTCATTTTAATTAAACAATATTGGAATGATCTTAAATCATCTCATGGTATATATTTTCATATCACCAAATGAATACTCCATCCGAGGGTGATTTCAGGTTAAGATTCATTACGTACTGTGAGGTTCCAGAGGAGGCCCCATGAGACCTGGCGTTTAGGGAGATCAGCTTCACTCTTCTTCTCTAATCAGTTTGATTCTGAGGTAAACAATCCATTTGACATCTCTAAGCCATACTCATCTCTCGTTTCTCCCCCTCGAGTCATCCTGCCGCTGCTGACAATGTGACACACACACCTCCTTTTCCTATGATTTCTCCACGTGCCTCAGGCAGGCTGTCTGTGAAGGATGAGGCAGGTGGGCAGAGAGAAGCCGCATGGGGCCGGAGGTGAGGTGGACAGAAAGGGCTTGGTAGACGACTGACAGCCAGCAGACAGCAGCTCCTGAGGTTTCCATTACCTGAGACACTGTGCACAGCTGCTGTCACCTTAGAAGGAACAGCACTCTCAACTTCACTATGAACCCAAACAAGGACACCAGTTATGCAATACTCAGGATGCTGTCATAACACACAGACTACACAAACACATACTGGCTGTCAGGACTGATGGTGTCAGTATTTGCCATCCACTCAGTAGTAAATCATTACTTTGTGTCTGGAATCTACCAGCCGCTTTTATATTGTACCAGCATTTGGCTGGTGATCATTTCCATCGGAACTCAGCCTCCCTCTTTCATTCCTTCAAACACCTTCTTGAAAAGAAGTTGCAATATTTGTGCATATCCTGTTGATATCCAAGTCTTTCATCATGGTGAGTTTCTCCTTCCCACCAGAAATGTGGGCTCTTCTTTTGTGCACGCACCTCTACCCTAAACTGTTGGCTAGTTGGTGTGTTTACAACACACAGAGCTGACCGTAAACAGGCAAGCCGTGTGTTGCAAATTGCAGTATAAACCCCATTTGAGATACATATTCCAAATGCGCTGTGTTCACGTCCTAAAACCCGAAATAGTATCGGCATATCCCACATGTGCTACATTCGGAGTGAGGCCTAATTCGGAATATGCAAACGGAATACGGTGTTTACATGATTTGTATCAAATATGGAATAGTGGGGAGTTAGTGTGCATGTAAAGGCAGTCACTGTAACGTTGTAACTTGAACAATCACTAATCTTTGAAAATATTCATTACCCGGTCTGAGGTAACATATTGCTTAGAATGCTCACTAACTGGATGGCAACCAGTTAACAAAATGTGCAGAGGCAGCTGGCCGGCCTGAATACACAATAGACTACGGAGGCAATGAAAACAAAACAGACCCCGACAGGCACTAACTCTCTACTCCTAATCGTTCGTATGCACACACACACACACTCACACACGTATACAGTCACAGAGAGGCTGGTAAATACTATCCATTACAGCACGTACACTGCTGCAACCTCAAGCTGCACTTTATATAATGATTGTTAAACAAGGTAACCAGATATTAAACAAAACTGTGACGTACAGCTATATTATTTCTCTGGTCCTAACCTATGTGGCGGGGACTTTTGGCCTTCATAAGTCATTAGAAATCAATAACAAATTATGTGCAGTAATCTAATTCACTCAGGGTAAAGGAAACCCATCCACTGGTCTTAACTCCCCTAAATCTAGTGCATGGAAAGGTTTCAGTAAGAGAGTCTGATCAACTATACAGTTTTACTGACTGATCGTTGGGGAAATGTGAGAGAAACATGAGGTGTAGTATAGCCCTTTGTCCCGTGGCACCTGCGATGGCTACCTGTATACAATGCTGCAGCATTGGTTTACTTGAGCCGCCACATACGTGGGGGGGGGTTGCATTTCAGGATAAGTGTCAGTGAGCTTTAGTGGTGGACTGCTTGGATTTAGCTTCTCAACCCCAACACATATTGTCTTCCTTGTGCGTAGAGAGATGCCACCAAAGACAAGAGCGAGAAAGGTGTTTCATAAGCTGGACGACAACAAGGCAGTAGGCCCAGACATTCTAACCGCAGCCTTACCAAGCCACTGCTCACACTAACTGGCCCCAGTCTGTACGGACATCTATAACCCCTCACTTAGCCAACAAAAGGTCCCAGCTACATTGAAAAGCGCCACCATTATATATTCCCAAAACATCAAAAATGTATGGCCTCACTGATGACAGGCCTGTAGCCCTGACACCAGTGGCTATGAAGGCATTCGACCCAATTGACTTGGCACACATTAAATCAGTCACATACCCCCAATGGACCCACTACATTTTGCATATATTGCCCATACCAGTCCACAGATGATGCCGTCAACCTGGCACTGCACTTCACCCTCCAACATCCACATATACATGTGCAAGAATTCTGCTCATCCATTTTCAGTTCTGCTTTCAATGCTAGCGACCCGCTCGAGCTGTTCAGGAAACTCCAGCACATTAACATCGTCACCAAGATGTCAGATTCAACAATGTAACTTCCCACCCCATCAGCACCAGCATGGGGGTGCCACAGGGATGCCTTCTGTCCCCATTGCTCTTAATGATTTGAGATCAACAGGATTCTGAAATACGCAGACGACACCACAATTGTAGGACAGATCTCGAAAGACAACGGAGACACCTACAGGCTAAAGGTCGTGAAGTCAGTCAGCTGGTTGAGGGAGAATGACCTGGTGCTGAACGGAAAAAAGACATCACCATCGAAAGTTCTATCCAGTTACAATAACAGACTCTTTGACGTTCCTTGGCACACACATCAGCAGTAACCTGACATGCGATCTCAAAACCAGCCATCAAATGCAAAACGGCCAACAGAGACTTTACTTCCTGAGACAACTCAAAAAACACAGAGGCAGGATCTATTGGTCCAATTTTACACAGGCATCATCCAGAGCATCCTGTCGCTATCGAAACACACCAAAGACAATGAATAGAATCATCACTCCACACTGGACCCGACATACACACAAAGCATCAAGATCGTGGAGGACCCTCTCCACCCAGCGCCTTTCCTGCGTCTCGGAAGGTACAGGTCACTGGGATACGGGACAGAACTCCTTATGCGGAGCTTCTTCCCCAAAGAAGTACAGTTGGTATTAAAAGAGCTGTGTAGGCGCTTTCAGAAAGTCATTGTTTATAGTGACACCGGTGGCCGTTGAGACAATAGCAGTCAGCGTTGTTGCTCGTTCTTGTGCTCGCACACAGTAGGTGCATCGCCCAAACAGTGACATGACATACAGTAGTCTGAACGCGACCCTGTTATTATAGCTTGACTATTGTTATTTTGAGTTTGAATGTCGCTGTCAGCTTGCTAGCTTGCACAAAGGCTGGTGACTTTGAACTAATCCATTGTTGTTGCATGAAACAGTGACTGCATTTATATGACTAAGCTAACGTTAGCTAGCCAACTATATCAATCACCATTAGTGTAGTTTTCACCGAGAGGCTCAGCGACATCAGCAAAGCTACATTTGCTTGGTGATAACGCTAACGGTTAGTGAACTAGACGTTCATTGTTGGTGTGATAGCTGAATCGATGCACTAGTGTTCCAACATAATAGATGTTTTATTGTCAGCTAACGTTACTGTGCTGAATGTCTCTGGCAGAGGGTTTAGACAACGATAATACTAAACTAATGTCAGTTAATAACAGATGATAGGAGTGGGATGACTAACGTTAGACTGGAGATAATGCCCATAAAGTAAAGAACAGATGTTTTTGGCAACACAGTCTATGTTTTCACCAATTTGTGCATCATTGTAGTTTACGTTGCTTTATCATTACAGCTCGCCATTTTGTATTTCACTGTTACTGTCAATCGGCATCCCTCAAATATGGAAGGCATCACAATAAAACTACCCATTTTATACATTTTCATTTTCTTTCATTTCAGTATTCAAGTTCTGAAGATTCTGCAGCTCTACTGGAAGAAAGCAGTGACAGCGAGGCTGGAGGGGAAGAAGGAGCGGCAGAGGTGCAGATGGAGAGCAGGGCAGGGGAAGGGACAGAGGCCATGGTAGGGGGGGGAGAGGAAGACCAGGATCTGGTTCTGTCACAGAAGTGGATCAGCTGACTGCTGCCAGGACAGCAGAGATGCAGGTTGGTCAGTCATAGATCTTTGGTTAAACAATATAGAAAGAAAAAGTACACACCCACTTGACATGTCAATCTAGCCATTCTAAACACATGTTCCAGGTAATACCCTGACCCCTTTAGCAACTATGTTGGCTACAAGGAAGCACCGTTTAGGTGAAATTAAACTATTCACTTCATGGAAAAATACTGAGTAAATGGACTCATTGTGTAGCTATGTAGCCCAGTCATTAAGGATGAACTAACAACATGATATTGCGTGTTCTGTGTTCAAATTATTTGCAACATTAATTAAAAACTTGTCCTTATAAGGGTGCAAAGAGACAAGCCAGTTCCATGGAAGAGACCAACGAAAGGTTGGCGGTTGAAACCCAGAAATAGACAGCACCCATGAGTTGTTGTACGTGTGTATAAAAGGATATGAAACTTGTCTTCCTCTGAGCGCCTCTCATAGACTACTCTCTACTCTGTGTGAATTGAATGAAGAATCTAATCTACAGACTTCTGAACTTCGACACAGAGTACATTTTTCTAACATCAGTGTTCCAGCATGTGAGTTCATTACCTCAAAGAAAAATGACATTTTATTTTTTATACAAGCTCATTTATTTTATAGAAGTTCTACAATGTCATATATGAATTTGTTCTATAAAAGTATATTATATAGGTATAATAAACAAAGTATGGTACTGTGAACCACACATACCACGCTGTTCTTGTTCCATTGTTGTCATTGCTCATGTAGCAGAGGTCATGTCCTTTATGGAGAGAGAGAAGCAAGAATTAGAACCTAGAGTCAACCAGTAGGTAAATTCATTACATGGTATACATCAGCAGAAATCTATAAATTATAAGTATGGGTGTCATTTTGGACGGAAAGAAATCAGGCTGATATTCAATGCAATGAAACGACTTTACAGTGGCATATAATCCACAGAGGAGACTGAGCATGAAAGGTAACAAACACTATCAATTATAGTCTAACATTACTCAGCTAAAATCACAATATATTTCACATGCTTTGCAGTAATGTTAGCTTACCTGGTCATTTGTTGGCTAACGTTAGCTACTGCGGGGAGCTTCTTCTTCTTTTGTTATTTATTGCAGCTGTTGGAGAAGTGAACTCTGACCTGTAGCTGCAGAGAGGGAAATCACTCCGGAGCGCGCATACCGTCACATCCATTGGATTTTGGGGGGGGAAAACAGTCCAGGGTCCTTTACATGGAAATCAGTCCACAAGCAACCGAGAAAGTCGGGAAAGGTCTCACTTTTTAAGTTACGTTACAGGCCGTTCACACACAGGCAATACAATGTGATTAAGACATGTAAAACGTTGCATCCAGTACCTTTAAGTTGCCCTAATTGTAATTGTACAGTATGTGGGGCTGTAAGTCCTTTATGTTTGCAAAGATGTTACATGTGGTGTACTGTCACAGCCATTCCATCTGTCCTGAGATTCATTCCAGCAGCCCAGCAATGTGAAAGATACAATTTCGAGATGAAAACAGTCCTAAGACAAAAACTATATACTGAAAACAACTTGTAGAAAGGGCTACAACTAACCATCATTTATTTTATGGTAAATCTGACAATTATTTTCTTGATTAATCGTTTTGTCTATAAAATGTCAAAGAATTGTGAAAAATTCCTACACGACGTGGAAGATCCAGGTAATTTTATACCCAAAAAGTCAAAAAAGAGTGGGGACCCGCCTCTGAGGCTGTATCCAGTTCTCTTTATACATCCATGGTTCCCTCTGCAAGAACTGGGAACAATGGTAGTTCTTAGAAAGCCATTTTGAGGGGCTTTTCTTTTAGCTCCTACGTCAGAGCAGGTTCTCTCCCAGCACAAGAGGAACCTTGAGTGACATAGATGTACCTTGACTGGGCCAGACGCAAGTGTACATTGACTGGTCAAACACGTGAGCCAATGCAGTACCGGCAGCAGCCATCTTTAAAGACATGTGCAGCAGCTCGTAACAGTAGCCTTAAAAAATGGACCCAAACACAGACAAATGGCGCGACAGTGAAGTCCAGGCTTTATCGACAGGGGAAACAATGCGGTTTTTCAACGCGGACTCGTCAAAGTGAAATATAAATATCTTGTGTGTGATGCTGTGGGTGACGCTTGGCACTGCGAATGCAAACAGAAAGAAAAAGCCCTTGAAGGTCTGTAGTTCTCGGGGGAGCTCCCCAGTGGGAAGGTCCTCTTGTGGAGTCCCCAGAACTGTTTGGTCCGAGGACGCCTAATGTCAAGAGTCCAAAACCCAAAGACATTAAATCTACCATGGTATATAAAAAGGAGAAAATGCTCACATTTAACAAGCTGGTACCAGCATCTTTGCTTGAAAATGACTCAAACAATTGATCAAATATCTAAATAGTTGCTCACTGATCCACTAATCATTTCAGCTCTATGTGTAAATCTGCTAATAGCCAACAAAATGGGTTCTGTATTAGTACAACAAATACTTTCTTAATTTCTTGTAATATCCAGTCTTTTGCCATTATTCTTTATTATTAATTATTATTTATATGTACATCTCCGATACAGTCTGATTTAGTGTTCTGCTTAACTGACGAAATGACCCAAAGTTCAGCGTAATCAATTCTTAAACACTGCAGATATTGTGAATAAATATAAATGTTCATGTTCATAACAGAAAGCAGTGTATGCCACAAAGGCACGCACGAGAAACACCAGAGTGACCATGCTGCTGCTGCGGATGCTTCTCCGAGTAGATGTATAAGCGATATCATGTGCGTAATCAAATATAACGGCCCGGCACTGGGGGTGCGTCTGCGGTCAACGCCTGCTGTCTCACACATCAACAGCTCTTAACGCCTGTGGGCAGCCAGTGCTGTTGTGGACACAAGAGATGGGACACTGTGTATGTGACACGGCCAATCTGCTAAATGAGCGATGCCTTTATATCAGTTAGATATCAGCTCTGGCATTCAACCCTCATCAGAAAATGTGAGGGAGTGCTCTTTAAGAATAAAATCAGTGGGACCTTCTGAGTGTCCGGCAGCAAGGCGCAAAACATCAATACTCCTCCTTCAGACGTACTAGACTTAAAAGTGGCAGTCCAGCTTAACGTTCCTTCAAGCAGAAGATGCTGCCGTTGAACCAAACAAGCGGGCCGTTGTTACGTGGCTCGAGGTGTGGACGGTCACGTTCACGTGCAGCCTCACCCAGATGTTACAGGATGTGCCTACACCTTCCCGTGGTGAGCCACACGTTGAAACACATACAATGCGGTGATGATTTTGGCCCAAATGGGTTTAACAATGTCGGATTTCAGCCAGCTGTGCACTTGCTACAACGTCTGCGTAGCGTAGACCGGGTGCAAAATGAACTTTTCTTTTGCACAGCGAAATGTTCAAAATGTTGCCAGCCACTTAATAGATGGACAGCGTTTTGCTTTCTTGGCTGGTGAGTGAAGCCCCTTGCATATTTCAGCAGCTGGTGCTAGTTCTGTGCCCCGAGTGTAGAGTCCTACTTGGGGCTGAAAGGCTATTTAGCAAAATAAAAACAGTTTACTCACTGAGATTTAAATTGTACAACATGCATTTCCTTTCTGAATAATAACCAACTACACAACTCGTCCTGTAGGAAACCTGCTCAGGTGGAGGGCTGCAGCCAGCTGGTAACAGTCTCTTGATGAAACACAGTCAGTATTTAAGGTAACAGGACACAGAGGAGGTGAACGGGTACCCGTTTAAAATCAGCATGTTATCAATCAAAACTAGACGGGTCACGAGGGCGTAGCCCAAAATACCGGCGCACCCATCCCTGCATCCTTTCCCTTCCTCCTCGCCTCTTACCTGCTGCTTTACGGCCCCGCTCCACCTGAGGCGCGCATCGCTGCTGGAACTATCCGTCCGCAGCGCAGGACTGACAGAGACAAGTGTCCCCGTCCACTCGCCCCGCCGTCACCTACCGACGGTGATGCTGCGAGCCCACGCTGCGGGTCACGTGCCGCGTTCACGGACTCCCTCCCGGCGTCGTGCTCCCGACGCTGCGAAGTGGTAAAAGGAGATTTCAATTGATTTAAGCGTTTCTGTGCGGAGATAATCATAAAAAAAAACATATGTCAATATGTGACCATTGAGTATTCTGTCAAGTTTTTCTTTTCCAACAGCAAGATGCGAGTAAATTGATTATTTTGTATTTTTATGGCGGGTTGTTGTCGAGAGCACCTGAAGGCAGCACGGACGCAAGTGACTGCAAAGTTAATACACTTCTTTTTGACTGGTTAGTAATCAACCCCCCCCCCCCCCCCCATTCTTGAACCAATGCTGGCATATTAGGAATTTATTCATCTTATTGTCTGTAGATCGATTTGTATATTCTACAGTGAAAACTTAGATGTGTTTTCTTTAATGTGTCAGACTATTTGCATAAGCTAATAGTAGCTAGGATAACAGTCTGTTCATGGCTGAGCTTTATTTCAATAAGTTATATTGTAGATATTAGAACTTCTTACGATCCCTCAACACATGGAACATGTAAATATGGCGTCACTTAGCAATGCTTTGTATTGTATTTGAAGCCATTAGTAAGAACATATTTGCCAGGTTGTGAAAAATCCCATTGGCTTGTATTTATCCTTTCTATTTGGTAATAATGCAGTTAATAATTGTTAAAATCAATAAATGCTAAAAGTAATGCTCACGGGTATCTCCCCTGCAAGCCTGCAGGATATAAATGCTAATACGTCATTATTGTAGCAAATTAATCATCAGGTCTGCAGCTGTGAGATGACAGTTAATGGATTTGGATCTAGATCATGTTCAGCTCTTTTCTAGTAATAAGTTGTCAAATAGTTTAAAGGGAGTTTTCACAACCCAACAGTTGTATTAATGGCGTATGACTGGTCTATAAAAGCAGATTATTAATTAATTCATTATTAATAAAGCCATTATTTAGAACTAACAACCCCTTTATGAAGGACGCCTTATAAGAAAGTGGTACCGTAAAGGTTACTTGTGACATGTAAACGCACTGAATGAGCGCACAGGAGAAAAAGTGTTTTACTTTAATGTCCAAAAAGACTAAACAACCTTAACACAGTGTTGTGGTCAAAGAAGAGAAGCTTATCCCCCAAAGTAACATGAACGGTGAATCTGTCATGTACCAGTGTAAAATAGATAAAATATACAGAAAACTAGTGAGTGAGACTACATGGACAGCATGTCAGTTCCTGCTGATTGACGTTTCCCCCCAGACACACGTGAAAGAAGTGATTAACTGTGAAATAAGCAAATAGTGTTTTATTATTGTACAGTTATTTTCAAAAGTACTTTCAAAGCCTATGCAAAATTAAATCCAGTTAAAATCAACCCCAAAATCATGCAGAATAAAGTAAATAAAAAGACCGATGATACCTACAGAGCCTAAATCCTATTACTAGTCTAAAAGCAAATACGTGTTGATTGTCTAGACCGAGTGTCTGCATTGTGGCGTTGGGTAGGATTCAGCCTAGCAGCTGCTTTTGGTTGGCTTGACGATCACTGAGCTGCCAGTGAACATCGTGGGGTAGAACTCCACCATGAACTTGTTCTTCAGTCGGTGCAGGAAGTAGACATATCTCACCCCGGGTCCATAACCAGAGAACACATGTGACACCTGCAGGCCAACAGTGGGACATGCAGTGAAAAACATTTGAATTCCCAGCAACACAGGGGAGACCATTGTGCCTGTCTGCGGGGGAGGGGGGGCCTAGTAACTCACCTCCTTCCACGTGTGCGAGTACGTGCTGAGGTCCTCGGTGGGGTCGACGGCGTGCTCTGCGATCACTGTGCTTTTGTCTGCAGCCAGTAACTTAACATGCAGCTGGTAGATGGACTCGTGCAGCTGACTCTCCTCATACCTGACAAAATTACAGATAATCCAACGTTTGTGGCGAACCAAGAGATCACCATACAATGTAGTCTAGCAGTTTTATCAGAGGGCGTTCATGAGTTGACACATGTACGTATTTCCTAATCACTTCTAAGAGGCTTCCTGGAAATAACTGTGTGATTTAGTAACAGTCAATTTGGTAATCGTCTCCCTGATTAACCCACCAGTCTTGGATGACTATTTCAGGCTGAAAAGCATCCAGCAGCTCTTCCCACAGTCCCTCTGCCTTCAGGTCCACCACCTGCTCCATGGAGAACCAGCTGAGGACAAGAGAGCACACAAGACTCAAATTTGCCACGTGCTCATTATTTGGGATAATCAATAATATGCTCATTGCTGCTCCCTGTTATAACCAGCTGCATGCAAAGCATCTGATCCCCAGTGGCACCCACCTGTATCTCGGCAGTTCACAGATCACAACACCGGCTGGGATGCCACTGGTATCATAGGGGAGGACTTCGGTGTTTGTGGTCCAGCCACTGAAGTTGCCTGTGAATTAAGAGAAACGTTCACGTGACCCAAGACTTCACAAGACTTCATCCACTTCCTTTGAGTTAATGTGCTGCCGGACACGGCGATCGCTCCTGTCTCTCACCATCAGGCTGAAAACGTGGAGGTCCACGTGTTGGCACTGTGGGCAGGTCAGGTTCGGGTGGAGGGGCGTCCTTACTCAAACCTGTGTGAGGAATAAGACAAAGTTACGGATCGCACCACACCTACCGAAGGCACTGCGATCCCACGGTCAATATCCCAAAGCCAAAGAATATATCTTCCTGACAGGGTCACTGGGTGTGCCTCTGTGAAAACACGCACTTTAAGTATTAGTCAGCAGCTTGTGTTTGCATTTTGGGACACACAAATTCCTCTGTAGTTTGGTGTCAGCAAAGAATGTGACCTTTCAACTTGCTTTTTTTACCCAAGCAAACACAGTGGTGACTTGAGACCTGCTTTCAAATCAATTCAGTTTTATTTCTATAGCGCTACATCATAACAGAGTTATCTCATAGCACTTGTTAATATAGAGCAAGTCTAGACCAACTCTACATGTACAGACCCAACATTTCCACCATGAGCAGCACCAGGAGACAGTGGCAAGGAAGAAGCAACAAGAAAAC
>JAVQJF010098027.1:0-46248 GCA_036023855.1 Gadopsis marmoratus | reverse complement strand
CCCACCTCCCCCACTCCCCCCCACCTCCGGCCGCCGGCGCCGCGGCGGGCCCGGCCGGGCGGGGCGGCGCCCCCCGCCCCCCCCCCCCCCCCGCTGGGTGGCACATGCTGAACAGCACTGCTAAACACCATATATTGCCCAATCTCAGAGCATGTATCTGCTCTTGCTGTGCAGGTGACTGCTGGCTTCTGGCTGCCATAGCCTCTCTGACTCTAGACGAGCAGATCCTGGTTCGTGTGGTGCCCCCTGGACAGAGTTTCACCGAAGGTTATGCCGGGATATTTCACTTCCAGGTCAGACGAAGGCTTTTCTCATCTGCCCACTGACCCTGACCTTCCAGTTGGCTTTTTTAATCTTCCTTTTCTCCATTTTTTCTTTGTTTCATTGTGTTCTTTTCTGCCATGTCAGACCACAGAATGATGAGTTATTTTAATGAAAACTTGCACACTGGTATAGGACACTCCAAGATACTCATCAACACAATTGGGCTCCAGTGATTACATCCATCTAGCGCCACCATCAGTCAAAATATCAACTCACATTTTGTTCTGTAACTGTTGAATCTCAAACAATAAGATCCTTTTATCAAAACAAGTCCCGTTAACATATTCTGGCCAATTTTTGTCAATTCATTCAACAATAAATGAGTAAGATCAATACCTCACCACAATAAGTGAAAGCAAGTATCTTGTGCCTGTATACACATTTTACAAACAGTCCCTCTAGCACCACCACCAGGTCAAAGTTTATAGTTTAAATAACAATGAAATAATGTGAATTGATGTTACCCCATATCATCTGTGGGGTGACATGCAGAGCACAGAACACATTATCACAAACATTTTGCTCATGAGTCACAATGCAGGACAGCTGAATGAAATATTTTATGTTGCATTTACTGATGGGAATATTTTCCTCTCAGTTCTGGCAGTATGGTGTGTGGGTGGATGTGGTGATCGATGACCGTTTACCCACCCGAGATGGAAAGCTGCTGTTTGTTCACTCAGCGGAGGGCTCAGAGTTCTGGAGCGCGCTGCTGGAGAAGGCCTATGCTAAGTATGGATTTTACCTTTTATATCTTTCGCTTATGTTTATGCAGTGAAATGTCTAATATACTGTTGGTGAATCTATTCACATCCTGTCTGTGTCTGACAGGGTGCAAGGCTGCTACGAGGCCCTGTCGGGAGGAAACACTATTGAGGGTTTTGAGGATTTCACAGGAGGAATTTCAGAAGTATACGCTTTAAACACGGCTACGCCAAAGCTCTTCCAAATCATACAGAAGGCCCTGGGCCTGGGATCACTGCTGGGCTGCTCTATTGATGTGAGTCTTATTTGCATACTGATTTGCATGCAGCACCAGCAGTACATCACTGATCCTATCAGATTCAAATGTTTGTTCGTGGTAATTTCAGATCACCAGTGCCCATGAGACCGAGGCAGTTACAGCTCTCAAACTTGTCAAAGGACATGCATACTCACTCACAGGTGCAGAAGAGGTATATGATGATTTGTCAACAATAAGCAGTTTTTTTTGTATCTCCACTGCATGCATATTACATTGCCCACTGCTGCCCTCTCTCCCAGGTCCATTATCAAGGTAAGCCGGTTCAGCTGGTCCGCATCAGGAACCCATGGGGTCAGGTGGAGTGGACTGGTCCGTGGAGTGACAAGTAAGTAATTAGCTCTGTTCTAGATCCATTAACCATCAACTACCATTGGTTATTTCCAGGAACGTCCTTAAAGCATTTATTTTTCTTAAATCACAATTAGATCCAGTGAATGGAACAACATCACTAAGGAAGAGAAAGCAAAGTTGAATAATGTGGCTGATGATGGAGAGTTCTGGTAAATTTTTGTCTTTAACCTTTCATTTACATTACAATAAATGCAGTACTTTAGATTCAGGCTAGAAAAAGTGATGGTAAGTTAATGTGTGAGAAACAACACAACTTTCATTGTTGAGAAATGCGTTCCTCTCCCCAGGATGTCCTATACGGACTTCATCAGGAACTTCTCCAAGCTGGAGATCTGTAACCTGACCCCAGACACTCTCACCAGTGATGATGTGGGCAACTGGAACCACTACCAGTTCGATGGGATGTGGAGGGTCGGCTCCACCGCTGGCGGCTGCCGCAATAACGCAGGTAACAGAGAAACCATATATATGTCTGAGCAAGACGTTCTGTCACATTACTTCATAATGATTTCACTTTTCTGTGTTCCAGCCACATTCCCATCCAACCCTCAGTTTGTGATACGTTTGGAGGAGGTGGATGACGTGCGTCTGGATGGGAAGGATGGGTGCACCTTTCTGGTGGGGCTGATGCAAAAGGATGGTCGACAGCAGATGAGGCTTGAACGCAACCTTGAGACCATTGGCTTTGCCATTTATAAGGTGTCTCAGCATAATTTGATATTTCATATGAAATCAGTACTCTGTCGTTGACAGTTTTTTTTTTTAAATTACTGATTTTCTAAAATACTTTGTCTTTGTGTTTCCTTTTCACAGATCCCAGATCAGGTCTGTATTTGCACTGTTACATAAATGCAAAACAGACATCACAAGTATCACGAGTATTGCTTTATTGCATTGTGAATTTCTGGGTAGCTGTTTGACATTCCAGGAAAAAAGCATTCTTCTCCTGTTAATCTTCAGTACAAAGGCTGCAACAACATTCGCCTCAGTCCGGACATCCTGCTGCGACAGAGAGCTGTGGCCATGAGCAGCTCCTTCATCAACACACGGGAAGTGTGTGACCGCTTCAGACTTCCTCCAGGAGAATATGCCATTATTCCCTCAACCTTCCAGGCGCACAAGAATGGCAGCTTCATTCTCAGGGTGTTCACAGAGAAACAAGCTGAAACCAGGTATCTGTCTTGCAGTAACATAAAGACTGATTCATGTCTCCAAGGTAATGTAGACCTTGGAGATTTAGCCATCTAGCGGACAAAGCTCAGAGGCCTGCTCCTTCTTGGGACACAGTATAGTCTTAAAATCACTTTTTTATTTATTAACTTTTTTAGGCCACTGGAGAAGGACATAAAAGTGAAAATAAAAGAGGTAAGAAAATCCACAGAATACATGCATTAATGTGAAAAGGTTTGTCACTTTTTTAAGACATTCTTTTCTTTCAACCGTAGTACTGAGGTTGAAACAAATATACAGTATGGCACATTAAATTCTCAATACTTATTGCTTAATGCTTAATGTACTGTATGTTAAATTCAACATTCACTGATATTTTGAAATGCCAAAAATGTGTGCTTTTATTTGACAGGAGAAGTTATCTGAGAGTGATGTGGATCCTCATTTCAAGAGCATCTTCAAGCAGATTGCTGGCGATGTGAGCAGAGCAACGTGATAACAGACAGTGAATGAAATGTGCAATGACCTCTATACCTGGATTACAAATGAAATCTCACATTATAATGTACATTTTTCAAACAGCGCATGGAGGTGTCGGCTTTTGACCTGGTCAAAATCTTGAACAACATTGTCTCTCACCGTGAGTACAAAAAACTCTCACATATGTTGACGTGTTGTCTTTTTACTTTCATTGACTTAAGAGTTGGAGCTATCTACGTTTTGTCACTTTGTTGCAGGCTCTGATATCAAGACAGATGGCTTCAGCATTGAGACATGTCGCCTTATTGTCAGTCTGCTGGGTGTATCCACTTTTAAAAAATGGTCCTCCACAGTTTTGTTTTGAAACTGAATTTTGAAATTTGGGGATTTGGGTGCATTATAACTGTGGAATAAAGACGCGTCAATGATCAATAAAATAAATAATAAACGGTTTCCAGGATGAGCGTTTATAAACCTTGACATTCTCCAGAAAGATGAAAAGGCCTCTCTGGGACTGATGGAATTCCATGTGCTTTGGAAAAAACTCCAAAAATACCTGGTAAATTGTGTTTTGTGTGTTTTGAAATAAGTGTTGGTCTTGTTGGAATGAACACCTGCCTGTGTCTGTTAACGCAACACATCCGGTGCCTGGGTCACATAGGAGATCTTCAAGAATCGTGACACTGACAACTCTGGCACGATGAGCTCCCACGAGATGAGCGATGCCGCCACTGATGCAGGTAACAAACATTACAACAATTTGCAATCTCATATACTAAAATCCACCAGATATCCTTGTTAAACTATTTAACGCTGAAACCAGTGGTTGTAAATTACAACAGCCTGGTCATCCTTTGCTGCATTTGTTCTTTGGCTAAATGTCCCTACTATATTTAACAAGACTGCTTTACGTATAAGCTGCATAAATTGCAAGTAAGGGATAATATTTGCTTTCCTGATAATTATCCAAATTTGCTATTTAGATATATTGCCTGCAGACTTGAGTTATCTTTAAACAGAGTACGCCACTGTAGTTGACATGTTGTGAGACACATTAGAAACAGGCATGCCTTTGACACTTTCTTATCATGTAGTACTTTACCTATGTTGCAAATTTATATGGGCTCATTGTCTTATCTGGATTGTCTGACCACTAAACCCTGCAGCTGAAGGCGCTTAGTGGCCGACTGGATAAACCAGTTAGACGACTTCCTCGCTGTACATAGATTTCATGCATATATACTTTGTCACAACAACAAATAAAGTATCCGCGAGGCTGTGTAACATAACCCTTTCGTTGTCACCATGCTAATATCTGGCACTTTTTAAAGACTTTATTATAACAGGAAGTGTCCTTCCAAGCTAACAGGAATTGATGGCTATTTTTCTTCCCCAGGTTTCAACATCAACAGCCCTGTGCTGCAGGCCATTGTCAATCGTTATGCTGATGCTCAGTATGCCATACACTTTGACAGTTTTGTAGGCTGTCTCATTAAACTGGAAATGCTCTTCAGTAAGTGTCGGCAAACACAACAATACATCGCACGTTGCTCTGTGTGATCTGAGAGCTGTGGCGTGTTAACCTTACCAGTCTCTTTTCTTGTGTCTCTCAACCAGAAATTTTTAAGACTTTGGAAAGAGCTGACTCAGGGAAGATTGAGCTGGACATACAACAGGTGTGTGAGAGAGTAACAAAAGCTGCTGCTTTGTGTGCATTTCTAGTTTACGCAACATGTGGTATAATTTTGTTTTCTCTTACAGTGGCTGTGTCTGGCAATCTACTAACTCTGGAGACCAGACAAGCAAGGAGCGCTTTGCAACATCTTCTGGAAGAGGAAGCTTAATTACTTAGCAATAGATACCCAACCCAATGAAAAAACATTTCATATAAACTCTGTATGTTCCAAATGCTTAAAAAGGGCTTGAAATGTATTGGTAAATTTAAATACACATGGAAAAAAAAAAATTTCTGAGATATATTATATCATCATGTATTATTCCTGATTTGAAATAAGTCCTTTTCTTCTTTTTCTTTTTTGTGCAGTAGGCAAAAATGTGTCTTAGTAGTTCGTCCATTTAATAAATTAGCACAAATGTCTGGAAACCTACTTTCACTTTGTCATTATGGGCTATTTTGTGTAGATGTTTGAGGCAAAAAATGAACTAAATCTATTTTCGAATAAGTCTGTAAAGTAATGAAACGTGGAGAAGGTGAAAGGGGTGTGTAGACGGTCCGGCTTGACTGTATGTCCTTTAATTCGCATATACAACAAACTTCAAGACTGTCTTTTTTCACCTACGTAACATTGCAAAAATCAGGCACAAGCTATCTCAAAAATATGCTGAAAAATTAGTCCATGCATTTGTTACTTCAAGACTGGATTACTGCAAATCCCTATTATCAGGCTGCTCCAATAAGTCCCTTAAGACTCTCCAGCTGATCCAAAATGCTGCGGCATGTTTACTGACAAGAACCAGGAAAAGGGATCATATTTCTCCAATATTAGCATCTCTACAATACAGGTGCAGGTTGCTGGCAGAGGCGGTTCGGGTTTCAGCTGTCTGCCAGAATCTGCAGGTGGAGGCGGCACCTGCAGGTTTCTGGCAGAGACTGTAAGTGGAGGTTTGGGCCATAGCTGTTGGACAGAACGTGTAGGTGGAGGCAGCGCCTGCTGTTGGCTGACACACTCTGTGAGTCTTCCTTGTCAGGAAGGAAGAAGTCCTCAGTAGAAGCAGTAATTTGCAAGAAATCATTGAGTGAAACTTGTGAAAAGCTTTTCTTGACCCGTAGAGGTTTTTTACATGTTTAAATGATGACCATATTGTATATTATCAACACATTACCAGGGCTTTTTAAACCTTAGCACACCGAAAGGTAAAAGTGTGACGTCCCTTTGTCATAGAAATCTTGCTGTTCAACAAACAACTGTGACAACAGACAGCTATAATCCCCATAATGCGTGTTTATGACACATCAACTTCTTTATCCTGCCTTTTCTGTGAAAACCTTCAGAAACAACTGGTGTATGTTTGTCCTACACCGCCTCCACCTGGAGGAGAGGAGCAACGGCCATCACTCACAGCCACAGACGAACAGGGTTTCCTTTGGAAACAACACACTCGGCCTTCAACCAAATATACTGTATGAAGCAGCTTTGCAGTACACGGATACTGAGTTTTGGGGGGGCAGCTACATTACACAGTTTGTAAAGACACGTCTCTTCACCGAGACGAGGTTTTACCAGTGAGGGAGTTTCCGTTTGATGACGTCACGGTTGCAGCAGCTAAAAGCCCCATGTCGCGCGCTGCTCCTCGCCGGGTGCGGTGGCGCGCGCCTGTAATCCAAGCTCCGGGAGGCTGAGGCTGCGGAGCGTTTGAGCTCAGGAGCTCTGAGCTGCAGCGGACCACGGCGATCGGGTGTCCGCACTAAGCCCGGCATCGATATGGTGCTCCTGGGGGAGCCCGGGACCACCAGGTCGCCCAAGGAGGGGTGCACCGGCCCAGGCCGGAGACGGAGCAGGTCAAAGCCCCCGTGCCGCTCAGTAGTGGGATCGCGCCTGTGAATGGACGCTGCAGTGCAGCCTGAGCAACACAGCGGGACACAGTCTCTTTTGCACTCCTCAAACGAGCTGTGACAGCAACACACGGCCAACAACAAAGTCTTATATGAAACAACTGCTTCTTTGTCTGCTTTGTTTCCACGAGAACCTTTAGAAACCACTTCTGTTTGTTTGCCCTACACCGCCTCCACCCGGAGGAGAGGAGCAATGACTCACAGAGCAGCCAATGCACCAGGAGACTAACAGGGTTTCCAGACATTTGCTGTCTGAACTACAATAATTCATCATGTTAGGTATTTTGGCTGCTGAAGTGTCATTAACACAAATAACGCAATGTCCGCTTTGCTTCATTCCTCTCAGGTAAATACACATTTTTCATATTGCATTACACCACATGCTGTCATGGTCCGACCTGTTGGGGGTCCCAGAGCAAAGGTCTACTGCTGGGCCCCGATTGATCACCTCCACCACCTCTCTGCATGCTCTGTTTATGTACCTGCTGCCTCCAAGTGAAAATATGACTGACCACATCCAACAATAGTGCAACAGACTTGAAACCTGAACCCAGCTCAGCATGACATCTACAGTTGAAAGCTGAATGTGTTCTCGGCTGTCTAATACCAATAAGAAATGGTCTAAAGACTGGTTTTAATTTGACTTCTGAGTCAAAAACATTCTTACTAAAAACAAAGCTTTGTATAAAGAAACCTAAGTTTAACTGTGATTCTTAAGTGCCGACTGCTGTGATTCGTGGGTGTAAAATAATGACCCAAAATGCCAGCCTCAAGCTGTGAATCATGATTAACGCTGCCCATCATTCACTGTATCCAAATCATATGCATCAATATATTGTAGCATGCAAGAGGAAAGCGTACATAAGATATTCCACTTAAAGTTATGTTGACAATATCAGGATTTGCTATCCTTTAAAACATGCAATATGGGGGAATTATTCTTAAAAATCTTAATTGGGTTAGAAGTATAATAGTAACCATTTTAAGTGAGAGCTATCTGTGGAAGTCCTCTAAAATGTAAATGTGTGTAGTTATTTCACACATATCTAAAGATAGAAAACGTGTTGACCTAAAAAGGAATCCTTTCCTTAAGAAGTTCAATTTATATTTTTGGAATCAGATTAATTGGCCATATGTTTTTTTTATTCATTGTCTTTCTTTTAGAATTCTGGCGCATTAATTTCACTCTTCATACACAAAACGCCCCCGGTCTTTGGTGGAATTCACTACCTGTTAGTTACCAGTAGATGTCAGACTTCTCATAGATTTGGGATTGTTGCTTTGATTGACGTCACTGGCTGGGTTGTGGCCAAACCTGCAACGTGCTTGCAGCAGCATGACAGAGAGAGATACCCAGCCAGCAGCCATTTCCTGCTCTGTGTGGTTCAGGGCTGTATTTCCCCTTTTTACTACTTTGAAAGGTTGCTGCTGGCTGCCATTAGCTCTGATAGGCAGGCCTTACAGCAGCTATGATGATAAACCTGCCACCAAAAGAGAGCTTTCTGCAGCTAACTCTCTCAGACGTCCGGTAAACAGACTGGCAACTATTTGACATAGATAATTGATATTTCTGGTTTTCTTTACAAGTCTCAGATTCCAGTGCTTGCAATGCAAAGTGTTAGTAGGCAAACTATGATGGGCTGACATTTAGGCATGTTGCTTTTTGGAACAGAAGCTAGTCCGGATGTGGGGTGGGACTCTGACTCTCTGTAAACCACTAATCCACACAGAGGAAGCAAAGCCACTGAGCTGAAGCTGAAGCAGAGTATCTATTTAAAAATAGTCGCTGTGGACGAAGAGTTTATTATGCACTAAAGTGTCCATCAAAAGGAGAGTTTTGAAAAAAAAAGGGCCTAAACTATGTGTATCATCTAAAAAAAGATGAAGAATGTGATTCTCCTGTTTGTCAGTAAGGCAGTTCAGTAGTTTAAAAGTAGTTTACACAGGAAATGACTTCATTGGCAGTTGTAGTAGTTTTCATTTAGTGCCTCCAAAAGACACATAATGTTACAGCAGACACCAGCGTTATATTACACATTTTGGACTTTACATTTTGCCTCACAAGAGTGCTGAGAAAATACCATCCCTAAATACTCTAACATCATTCAAACCTGTTTGTATGAAGCAGCAGAAAATGTAATTAGTCAGTGAAGTACAAGCACCTAAAAATGTTACACGTAGTTACTTTCCACCACTGGAGAGGGAATGGTGTGGGACCAGAGGAAAGTGGCAGGGGGCCACGGTTCCCCTCCTGTGAATTGGGCCCCTAATTCCTAGCTACACCCCTGGACTTCACAGGGAAGATCCAGATATTATTATCCTACAGACAGACATGGAATTATCAGACAGGCCCTGTTTATATGCATTTTTTTGTTTCTTATTTTGTTTAGTTTTTTTTTTGAGATGCAGATCTGACTTGCATCAAATTCATATTTATTTGCTCTTTGAATCCGGAGGTTTTCCAATAGCCTTGCACCGACATGTCACGTATGTCTAATTATGCTCCTTTTCTATGTGACTTTGGGCCTCTGAAGCAGAGAGAAAAACAGGTCCAGCACTGACTCATCAGTCTTCACAGAACGTGACTCTCATATCACGAAGTCGTCCAGACTGATCCTCTTAGGTGGTAAACAAGTCTAATGCGGTCTTAAGTGTAGAACTGGATTCAACCCATCGTGATGACTTTACATAGGTAGATAGATTAATTCTTTCAACATATCTGTGCACTCATCCCACCTGTTACCTTATAAGGCCACTCAGCTGCATCTCAGCAGCAGATGCGTTAAATATGTGGACATGTTAATTCTCCATATAAGGCTGTTGTGTGCCACTCCCCACCCATGACTGTCTCAGGAACACCTGGGGTTTTACCTAAAAAGGGAGATCTCTACCTCCTCCAAACTTAACAAGATGGAAAAGGTGACAAAAATGTTTGTATTGTGCCAGACAGTGAAGCACATATGTCCATTGTGATTTAGGCTTCGAATGTAATGTGATGAAACGCAAATGCTGAGGTTGCAGCTGAAACTGTCACACCTGGGGAGAGGGGGGTGGGACTACTTTAGGAGGTGTGCTCATTTACCCCGGCTCCTCCTCTATGAGTCAACCTGCTCTCCTTCCTTATGACCCTTCAGCAGTTTGACTGCTGCTGCCATTTTTTCTCTGCTGCCTGTTTCCTTCACACATAAGAAGCAAAATGGTGAGTAGCTCTCGCAAAGATGAATTGGCTGGATTTAGTTGTGCTGTGCCAGTTAACAACTTCTTTGTAACTTGTGTGCCCCACAGGATGTGCAATAGAGCTGGTCTTTGACGTGCCCTATCCTCATTTTAAAAATAGGCAATATGTAACTAAATGTGTGACATCAGTGAAGCCTGGCTGTCAATATAGCTAGACTGTAAGACTTTCATTTGGAGCTTCTTTGAGGAACTGGCTTGCTGAGTGAAAAGAGAATCTGGTGTTTGAAAGGGCTTATTCAAGGTGTGGTTTTGCCTCCAAAATGGAGGGAGCTTTGTTCGTGCTTCAAACTTGTTCTGAGAGAATCCCTTGGGGCGGTCTTTCTTGTGCTAACTTGTTCCACAATGACTGGAATGTGTCATGAGTCGAAGCCTTGAAAATTCATAAGGAAGCTACACCCATGCCATGCTACTGCTGAAGCGCTGGTAGAGCATTTGCACGCTGACTTGCTTAAAATAGTGGTAACACTTGACTCCAAAGTGTAGTTTTGAAGAACTTCCTGTTTCTTCATCTTTTTTTAGTTCTGCTTTGTGCCTCAAAACCAACGACAAGTGAACAATGTCTGCTCAAAAGGCCCGAATGTTACCATACTGCAACGCTGTTTGGTTTTTATCATTCTCTCGTTTAACAAGAATACACTGAACTGGCAAATTAGACTTGGTGCAGAACGTAGTAAATCCCATGATTCAAATGATGAAGGCAGTAGCCTTCATGGAAACCTGCTTGCTTTGTCACTTTATGTACGCATCCATTTGCATCTACTCTTAAGATGTATGGTTCTTATCGTTATTCAAACTAATCTTACAGTTGCAACCAAATATAAGTAACTGAGGTATAAAAAACAAAGTGCTCTTTTTTTTTTTTTTCTCTTATGTTACATCTTACGTCAGTATGTAACTTAAAATGTGTGGCTAATTTGATACATTTTGAATTAATTGGCTCGCCAACACTGCATGTGACCTGAGGGCCTAATACTGTCCAAAGAGTATCTAATAAAAAATGTCATCGTGTCAACAAAACAAGTCGTAGACGATGGATTTGACCATCTTTGGTAAATACTGACGGGTAACGTTTGGTGTGTTCCCAAAACAGGCCTCTGGAGTAAAAGTCGCTGATGGAGTGAAGGAGATCTACAATGAGATGAAAGTAGTGAAAACTGATGCTGATCAGAAGGAACGTATGAGATTGGTGGTATTTCACATCCGCGGCTCTTGCATTGACGTAGAGAAAATTCACCGGGAAAAAGATCTGGAAGACGTGGATATCTACAAGTTCTTCATGAGTCAGCTGGATAGTGGAAAGTGCCGCTACATACTGTATGACTGCCACTTTGAAACCAGTGAATCAAGCAGAAAAGAAGAACTGGTCTTTGTGATGTGGTAGGTGCTTGTATTTAATTGAAGCATCATTACTCTTAAATGTCTTTATATATTTTTTCCATCTGCATCCTCAACTGATTTGAACACTGTAGAGAAGGACTAGCAATGAAATGTTATAAATTTCTCATGCTGTCAAGAAGACCCTCTTCTGAGGATGCAAATGCTTGTGCGTTTTGAATACATGTCTTAAAGCAAACCGTCTGTGTATGGGACGCTTGGATAATGATTTCTCTTCACATCAGGGCTCCTGACACGGCACCTATCAAAGAAAAAATGAACTATGCTGCCTCAAAAGGGGCCCTTAGGAAGGTCCTGAGTAGTACGTGTTTGTTTTTTCTGCTTTTGATCAAATTTATTCACAATCACATTACGTTCCTAGACAGACAACAATCGTGTACAAGTTAAATGGTGTTCCCTCTTTAAGTAACTCTTGTGTCTTCCACAGGTGTCAAACATGAGATGCAGTTGAATGAGATAGCGGATTGCGGCGACAGGGATGCTTTTGCAGCAAAAATGGGAAAGGATGTAATCAAAATGGAAGGCTACCCTGTGAGTGTTGGGCAATAAACAAACCACTGTTTCAATCCCCCGTTTCATAACAAGGTCAATTTAAAGGGATTTGAGGAGATAATGGCAAGGGTTGGGCTCAGGATGGGATTGGATTCCTGTAACACAAACCTGATGTTTGTGCCCTGCTAAACTGCTCCAGTACACCAGTTCAGATGTAATTTTTTTTTTTCTTTGACATGTCAACACATTAATGATACTATTGTCTATCACTCGACTCTTGGTACATTTGTATTTCTCAAATCTGTAATTTGTTATTTTTGTACATTTAGTTTAAATCATACGGATGTATACGCCATTTGTCTGTCTTTTGTGGATTAGTTAATAATGGCATGTACACTGTATAAAACTATATCCTAATGAGGCCCCTACCAGAGTTTCTTAGGTCAAAATGGCTGGGCCTGTAAGTTGGACATAAAGTTTTTCTAGACTGTTACTTTGAGGCACACCTACAAACGACAATTCAACCTTTATTTTTTTTTTTTTAAGTTACACTGAAGTTGCAGCAGCTGTTGCACTGTCTTGAGTATTGTCAAATAAATTCAATGCAACCAATTGTGCAAGTGTGTGTGTGTGTGCTTTCAAGTTTTAACCTTTTTTATTTTTTTATATGACTGGTTACTGATTTGGCAGAGCAGTTGAAATGTTTTGTCCTAGATGGGTGGCATCATCAGCTTCATCCCACTAACCAATGGTCAGTCTAGAGATGATGTAGAATAATATATTGAACCACACTATTTGGTTTAATTCTTTCAAATCTCCATTTCATGATGTGCAAAATATTACTGGTACTCTGGCCTATTGGTGCCATGAGGCCTGGTCATATACCACAAAGATTCTCCCTCCTTCAGAAAACCTGGGTGTTTGGGTCAATGTTGGACTCGGGAGGCCGTGTCTAGTGGGTTAGCCAGATGACTTTGGGTTTAATCCAGGTTTAAGGTGTAGTTTGCTTTAAACCAAAAACTACAAGTGATGCTGTCCCTAATTAGCTTGTACATTGAAAATGTAGTAAATTCGTATAGGACTATAAAACATTCCATAAGGATCAAAATGTGAATTTGTTAAAATGTTTATGGACTTGAGATATATATTATATATATATACATTATATATAGTATATCCCAATGCTATAAAACTGCAAGACAAGCTGTTATCAGCTTTTAATGATCACACCTTTACAGATTATTATACTCATGCCATACTCTATTAAGAGCTTAAAATAGTTTGACCATCGGGAAATAATTATTCGCTTTCTTGGTGAATTAGAAAAGATTAATAACACACTCATGATTGTTAAATATATAGCTGGAACCAGCAGTCAGTTAGCATAGCTTAGAAATAGCTAGCTAGCTGGCTGGCTCTATGCAAAGGTAGCGAAAAACAAGACTCCAAGAAATTAAGATCTGGCCACGTATCAAACCTACACCATGAATATTTCAACCTAGCTGAGAGTTCTGTTTGCGTTTGACAGTTACAATATAAAGTTTCAATTTCTATTTAATGCTCACATCTTTTTTTCTTCAGACAGATGGTAGCTTCTGTGGGTGTGAGGGAGGAGGGGGGGGAGGAGAATGACAGAGAGACAGATCGACATACCCGAAACAAAACCATACATGGCTGTTGAAAAAGCAAGCCAACTCCATCGTTTACTTCCTGGTGTCTGTAACCCATTGATGCAACCTGAGCGGTGCTTGTGTGTAAAGATCTCAACAATGCAATGGTTTCAGAAAACACTAGGCATGTTTTTAAAAGGATAACAGAAAGATTAGAGCTATAGTTTGTGCTATGGGGAGAATTTATAACCCTCCATTTTGCTGTGCAATATATAGTGTGAGGATGTTGCTGTGTAGTAATACTTCCTGTCAGAAACCAAGTCTTCCCTACACAGCAGACTAGAACAGGGTTCTGCAAACAAGCTTTTTACTCTGGCATGATAGGGGACGGTTTTAAACATCATGCAGATCCTACCTGTGTTAACTTCACTGTCATTAGGGCAGATGAGCCGTGCATACATTTGCTGTTTGATTCGCATCTGAAACTACGTGACAATATAACCTGCTCACAATAGCAATAACGTTTTGCTTCCTTCCTGCAGTGAAATCGCAACTGCGACACAGACACTGGACAGAAATAACAGAGCTACGCTGTAGTTTATTCATTCATACAAATTCAATTGTGTGTTATTGACAGCCAGCTACAGAGGAAAGCAGGCCCTAAAGGTAATGAAACACTGAACCATAAAATGTTCCCACCATTCAACCACATAGAAAAGACATACAAAGTAATTGCACAGGTTGATTGTACGTAAGGCGTACAATCGGTTTCCCTTTGTAACACTGAACTATGGGGAAATGTTTGTAATATAAGGCAGGGGGTTAAATAACTTCTGACATAGCCAGAATTGTTGATGGAATGTGGGTTTCAAAAAAAGATTGTAGCAGGATTCTCTCCTCTAATCTTACTTTGAAATGTTCATAATATCAAACATTTGATTCCTACAGTTGCAACAAATGCAATCAACTACAGTACAGGAAAGAAATAGTTTTGGAATGCATAACTATGGTAATCATAAGGCATATTTGGCAGTTTTTTTTTGTAGTGTCTGCAGTTCTTCCTCTCAGACGGATGTTCCTTCCTTCAGCTCCACGTATTCTCCCTTGAAAACAGAGGAGAGAAAAAGATTAGACAATTTGAGCATGGAAATGTGTTTGTGCAGTCTTACCATGTTCGTTGTCTCACCTTGCCTTCCAGGTGCTCCTGTAGTGTCCTCACGGTGTCTCTCTCTTTGGTAAGCTGCTCCTGGGTGGCTTTGAGAAGCTGCTGGAGCTTAGTGGCTGCCTGGCCCAGGTCTTTGGACAGCTTCTTCTCCTTCTCCAGCCGCTCCTATTCCAGCAGCAGTAGCAAACATTACTTCAAAGCACCAAGTAAAAATGTTACTTACTATGGAGACCCAAAGTGTTCAGTATTAAATAAAACATCAACTACAAGCTACATCCTGTAAAATTGCAAAATAATTCTCATTATTAAGTCATCCCCCCCCCCTGCTTCTTTTCACAAGAGTTCATTGCAGATTATTTTAAGTGTTTATCCAAAGTCTGTTTATTTCACAGCGCCATTTTTGCCATTCAAGACAAACAGGCCAGGGCTGGTTACATAAAAGGCTGTCCACTCATTCAGGCGGAAGCAACAGCCAAGTGGCATTATGAAATATAACTGCAATTAAGAAAAATGGTGTGAGGTAAAAACAGACTTTGAAAAAGGACATTTTGAAATAAAAACAGCTTGAAATAGAATTAAATCAACCTGCAATAAGCTCTGATGAACATGATAAGAATGAGCAGAGATTAAATATGAATATTTTTTTAAAAATGTCTTTTATATTGGAACACTTGAGCCTCCATAAATCAAGCTGGGATGAGTTTTAGAGACATCAAACACCCACTGCTAGAAAATTAAAGCTCTCAATCTCAAGGTATTCAGCACAACTTCATAACACATTTTTGAATCCATAAAGTGTTAAACTATAAAGCTGTTAAGTACGTTTCATTACTGATAATGTGCAGGGGTATGGGATTCATAATAATCCAGGAATTATGAAAAATTTAAGGATTAATTGCAGTTAAATGTTTGGATTCTGGGTGTCATTTGTTACGGCACCTTCAGATGAACAACATCTTCTGTGTCAACTTCTGCAGAAACCTTCAGGAGATCCAGCTGAGCCTGCAGTTCTGTTACAGTCTTCTGGGCCTGGAGGTTGACAACACACACACACACACATACAAACAGAGGTTATTCATCTCCCTGTGGTGTGACGAGACTGAAGAGTGTATTGAAAATGGCTGCTACCTGCTCGCACTCTTCCAAGAGCTGCTGTCTCTGAGCCACCTCCCCGTGCAGCTTCTCAGTTGTCTGACTCAACTCGTTCTGGACCTGGTGGCAGACAAAAGACACACAATAAATAAATAAATACATATTGACACAGGCAAGTGGCTAACACCCTGCATGTGTGTATCCAAACATTCTTGTGCAAAAGCAGCAGCACTACGCACACACAAAAGCTGCTCCACCCATGGCCCAAGTTAGTTGGGCCATTTCAGGAGAAAGGCTAAAGTCAAACAAACTGTCTGTTGCTGTTAAAAATTGTACAAACAAATACCTGAAAACAAAGGAAAAGTGAGCATGCAGGGAAAGAAAAGGTGAGAAGAAGCAGTGGTTAGGGTTATGTCCACTCAGTCAGTGCAAACAGTGGTTAGCATAAACAGCCGCTGTGTCGGAGGAGTACTGGACACACTGGAAATGCAGCACTTGTTTATCAGAGTCTTGCATTACCCAGAACCTGTGTGTCGTGGCCACATCCTTGATTCAGGATTTGGGTTTGACCACGTGCTGAGCCAGATCACATCGAACATGTCTTAATAAATACAGAGTATCGAGTCAATGACTAATATATTTTTGGCATTTTCTCTGAAATGGAACTAGGTTCGTTTGAGAAGTAATTAAAAAAAGACAAACGAGATCTTAAGAGAAGGGTCCTGGTTACTGTCCAGTACTCTGACAGAAAGTGAAGGGTGACCTTTGCACCCTGACCTGACTGTGTTGAGCCTCTGCCGGGCCATTCTGTTCTCGCTGAGCCTGCATCGTGATCTCACCCAGCTGCTCTCTGACCTGAAACAGGAAGCCGTTGCTGGTTACATAAATTACCCATCCATGAATCCTCTTTGTATTACATCTCACCTTGTTGGTTGTGTACGTTAAGGAGGAATTGCCACAAATTCCATGACACGCGACATCTTATAAACGACATCTCTCCCTCTAAGTTCAGTTACACTGATATATGACTACGTAAGTATGGTTGACTTGAGGATGGGAACACTAGTTAAGTCACCTGTGCAAGCTCCTCCTTGTGAGCCTGGGCCTCCTTCTGGGCCACATCCAGCTGGCTCTGACATTCCGACAGCTGCAGCATCAGCTGAATTCAGAGCGCCGCATAGAAATGAACATGTCAAAGACAGGTATAGTTTCATATGCAGCACAAGAGGGCGATAGCTTTAGATATGTGAAATGTGTTTCTAGGATTATATCTAATTCTAACTCTTTACATTGACTACTATTTCATTAATTTAACAAAATCATATTCAATAAATGAAGGGTAGCGGTTGTCTGAATCTGGATATTTTTCTCAAAAATACAAGTAGACAAGAGTATAATCAAACAAACAGAAAAGACTGGGCACTCACTGATTGTAATGTTGAAAATTTACTATTGAACTACTAAGAATGAATACAAATACAGAAAATAGTGAAGATTACTACCTTATGTAAAAAAACTTTTGAATGCAAAAATTAAATTTAAAATAGAGATAATATGCAAGGCCACGCCTCCTTAGTAGGGAAATTTAAACACAAAAATATAAGAATAAAATTAGCAGCAGCAGTTCCAGTGAGGTCGCGGTCATCTGTAGATTTAACATGCTCATGTACCTGCTCCATCTCCTCTGAGGTCCCCTGGTTGTCCGACTGCTTCTCCAGCTGGGCTTCCAGAAGCAGCAGCTGCTCCTTCAACTGCAAAGAGAACCAACCAAAATAAAACAGATTCACACATTTCTAAACTGCTAGCTGACCTCAAGGCACAGTTTAAACTAAGTGTGGAAAAATCCCCACCTGTTCTACACTTGGGTGTTCTGCCTCCAGCTTGCTGGCCTTCTCCAAAGCCTGGCAATGTGTGAGAGGGACCATTATGAGAAACAAGAAAGGGGGACCCACACATGGTGACAAATGTCCACGTCAGTGATTTCAAGGAGGTATTATGACTTACCTCCCTCAGCTGTTCCTCGGAGTTAGCCATCTTGGACTTCCATACCAGTTCTTCTTCCTCCACACTCTTCTGCAGATGTTTCAGCATTCCTTCCTAAAGGAAAAAGTGAAACCGGATTAAATGAGCTGTATGGATTATCTCCATATACACACACACCAATTTATTTCAGTCACTTGCCGTTTCAGCCAGGACTGTCCTGTACTGTTCACATTCGGCATGCAGTGAGCCATGGCTCTCCTCAGCCTCCTTCAGTTTCTCGAGCAACTCCTGAAACAAAGACAATGCATTCAGACCGTCTTCTGCTGGGCCATTTCAAACCAGTATCTGGTAACTGTATACAAAATTGTGGCTTACTGTGCTTGGCTGAGACTCCTGGCTCTGCTGGCTGAGAGCCTCCTGAGCTTTCTGTGTAAATACTTGTAACCAGTTGGACTAAGTGAGGAGAAAAGTAGACATCAATAATTCACATGCACATTATTTCACAGAATAATGACCGAAAATCATCACTCAACAACCCCTCTTATGAAAATCCCCTTTGCCTACCTGCTCTGTCTCTATGGGTATCTGTGGGAAGAGTGTCTGTAGAGTTTCTTTGGTGCCAGTTTGAAAAGCTGTCAGTTCTGCCACAATGTTCTGCTAAAACAATGGATGACATACTCAGGGTGATTAAGGGCAGGGCTGTCTAAATGGACAAGCCACTAAAGAGAGTGTAAAGAGAGTCTTACTGCATCAGTGGTCGTCTTTTCTCTCACTTCTCTCAGCTCCTCTTGTAGAGATGTGACAAGGGCATCCTTCTCAGTCAGGCTAGCCAAGGAAACAAAATAGAAAAAACTGATCTAAAACAGGCCTTATATGAGAAACGGACCCCCCCAAAATGCCAAGACTCACTTACCTGTTCTGTACTAGTTGAAGCTCTGCGGAACTATCCGGCTGCTGAAACAGAGCGCACATGCAAATGAGTCACACAGATCAGAAAGAATCATACAACATCATTGAGAGGTACACTTACTGGTGTGTTGTTAAGTTGCACCATCTCTTCTTTGAGGTTTTTAAGTTCATCCTGAAGTGATGTGATGAGGCTGGCATCCTCACTAAAAAACAGGACACCGTTTGGATCAAGTATAAACCGGCACAGAAGAACAGACTGGAATATCCATTATTTTTGAGTCAAATAGATGAATGGTAAAAAGCACAATACCTCTTATTTCTTTGCTCTAGCTCAACAATAGTGTTCTCCTGTTAGAAAACCAGATTACACGCATCTTTGTATGAACAAAATATACATTTCTCCCGAATAGTCAAAAAGTGGCACTGTTTGGTAATAAATCTCACAACAGATGTTTGCAACACTTACAGCGGCTTCTTGCTTCAACTGCAGCTGCTTCAGTTCCTCCTGAAGTGTGCACAACTTGTTGTCCCTCTCCTGAAGGCTGCAGAGGGGGCATAGCATTTCAATCAAATGTAACAGCTCTGGACTTGACGTCGACTCTGAAGAAAGGAGGCTCAAACACTTACCTGAGCTTCAGCTGTTCCAGTTCTGCAGAGTTCACCTGCCAAATCAGACATCCTTAGTGGTGACTATGTGTGGTCAAGCATCTGGCCATTTCAGAAAAGTTAAACTGTCAACACATGTCCTACCTGATTGTTATCATCCTCCTTTTTGGTCTGATTGGCCTCCAGCAGTGAGTTGATGGAGGCCACTTGCTGCACAAGCTGGCTGTTCTCTGCCTGTGTCTCCTTCAGCTGGGCAGTGAGGGCCTCCACCTGAGCAGAGCGCTCGCTGATCTCAGCCTCCTGACTATCAACACGCACCTGAAACTCTGCAGGGACAAAGGTCACTATCAAAACACAGCATTAAAAAAAAACACAAAAAAAAAAAAAAAAAAAAAACGTATTACATATTTTACATTCTGAAATATGTAAAGCTGAAGACTGCCATATATATCAATGATGTAACTTCTATTCCCCCCCCATTTTAATTTTTTAGTATCAAGATGCCAAAGTAAGTCCTTTGTCTCGACAGCTCCCCCCTTCTCTGACCTGATAGTGCGCTGCTGTCCTGCTGGGCTTTGTCCAAAGTGGCCTGCAGGCTGCTGTTTCTACTCTGTGTTGCCCTGAGCTCCTCGCACACCTCCTCCAGTTTCCTCTGTAGCGCCTGCTCGCTCTCTGCACGGCTGGCCTAAAAGAAAATGAATCAACATGTGTCAAACAGCAGGGGGCAGCGAAGATTCACAAAATGATTCTACTTGGCAGCATTGACTCAAGGCTACATCGGTGCATGTGGATTGTGTCCCATTTCTGTTAAAATATCAGATATTCACACATTCAGAGATAGAGACATACTAGAATGTAATCCACCTATGGACCAATCAGAATATCCTTTGCCTTGAGTTTGTCTAACAATACACTGTATAACATACATAAAATACATAAACCATATCAAGCAATTGGATTAAAATTTTTGAAGGATGTGCTTAAACTTGAGGGGATTTTGAGATGATTAGCCTGCTTAACTTTAATGACAGCAGCTAATTGTTGATGTCAGAATGCTAATCACAGTCGAGCAGCAAATACAAATTTCACAAAAGGCACCAAAACAAGTCAAAGAAATTTGAAAACAACCAACTTGTATCATTTAAACATATCTACATATTGACTGATGGCCTGAACCTTGCACAACACGTTTGGAACCATAAGCTGCTAGTAAATAATTAAACTGAATTAACACTTGACTGTCAGGAAGTGATGACTCACTTGCTCCACACATTACCCGTAATAGTTCAGACCAACAGCATTCCGTCAGTGAGCGACTGATAGATAGATAGATGTATAGATAACTAGATGAGATGTACTTTGTGTCTGAAAGTGACATGTTGTAAATAGCATCGGACTATTCCTGCCCTTTTTTTCAGCTATTTGCAGAGTGCTGGGAGAGGAGAGGTGCTCCGACATGCTCGCATTCCAGCTGGTGCTGAGAAGCATTTTCCCTGCAGCCCTATTTTTGCATGGCTGCATTCAAGATGAGCCCTGGGCTCTGTGATTACAAGGCAATTAAACTTCCTATACACCATCGTGCATTTTGTAGAGACTAAACAACTGGATGCTCAAACAAGAAGCTGAATAAAAAAATTATTTAAAAAAAAAGCTACAATAAAATTGTTTCCATGTGGAAAGTTGATCATGTCCAGTGTAATTTCTAATAGATATGATGTGATGTTCCCACAGGCCAGGCCAACCTGCAACAGGGAGAGCTGCTTCTCAGTAGTGGAGACCTTGGCCTCCAGGCCTTTCCTGATGTGCTCATCAGCAAGCAGACTTTCTGTTTTCTCTCCAAGTTCCTTGGTTAACTTTGCACATTCTTGACGCACCTTCGCCAGCTCCGCATTTTGTCTGAGAACAGATTGAAAGAGAGACAAAAAGAGAGAAAGAGTCAGGACACGTGCCTCACAGACATATGGTCCCAACCTTCAGGCCTGGTGCTCCGAACATGAATTTGAACACACTGTACTCAATTGTCACTTTAATTATTAGCAGCATAAAGAGGTAAACTGCATGTCACTGATCTCATTTACAGTTGCAGGGAAACACTCACTTGCTCTCAGCCTGACTAGTGGCTTGGTTGAGGGCATCGCGGAGAATGGAGTTCTCCTGCTGTAGACAGGCCAGCTGGGCATTGGGGCCTTTTTCTAGCTGGTCCTGCAGGCTGACAATCTGTTAAAAAAAAAATAGAAAGAATGTTTTAAATTCAACCAGCCATGTTGGACTCTTGCACTTTGTACAGCTGCTTTTAAATCCATCTCAAGACAACTAAATTTAAAATTAAAATAAAAAAAGGAAGAACTGCATTTTCACTTCTCATTAGCAGCTAGATCCACAGGGGACCAATAAAATGACAAAATGCAACCTAAAATGTACTAATCTGAATTTTACATTAAGGAATTTTAATATTTCACCTTTGCATTGAGCGCCTGGGTTTGGGCTACATGGTCCTGGTAACTGGCCTGCATGCGAGCTTGCAGAGCAATCATTTCTTGCTCCCTCTTACTGAGCTGGGAACTCAGCCTCGTCTCCACACTGGTCACCTTGGTCTTCTCGGCAGACAGCTCCTGTTACAAACAGACAGCACAGTTAGAGAGCGGATTCAGAGTCACTATAATGTGTCTGTGGCAAAAGAACAAAGAGCCATTTCAGAGTGAAATAGCTCCACAGTGACTGTCAGGAAATCTAGTAAAGACCAAGATCATCCACCAAGGGATGAATTAGTTTGATTTTTTTAAGATACTGGGGATTTTCCTCTAGTGCCACCATGATGACAAAATCTTCCATTCAAAACTTGGTTCAGAACAAGAAAAAGTGAAAAGCAATAAGTAAGTTTTGGTGAGATTTGCTGATGAGTCACCTCATTGCCTTTCCTTGAGCCTTAGTGTTTATTGTGTATACACAATATCTTAACGTATACAGGACAGGGGGCCATGACATTTTCTGAGCAAAAGGTGACCTTTGATACGATGCCACCCATAGGCTGACATAGATCTTACATGATATGCAACACATCTCATGTAATATTTAAATGTAATGGGTGTATTACCATGAAATTGAGAGAGCCCTTTACACTTCTTAATGGATGTGTCCTGTGTATTGAGGTCACCTTGTTACCATTCCTCTAAAGCCACCTTCAGGACAAAAGAAGACTGCAATCCAAATGTCATGTTCTGAGAAAGAACCCTTTTAACTTATGTAACAACATGTCTTTTTCCTCTGCTGCCACCTTCAGGCCAAGCTGCACTTTGTTCCTCAATAGTAGAAAAGGATCTATAATAGTAAAGTAATTTTCATCCAGCCGACATTTTTTTTTTCCTGATGCAGTCTCAGAGGGCGCATTGCTGTAGACCAAGAATTTGGCACCATCTGCAGCTGTATAGACCAGAGAGACATTGGTACAGCTAACCTTGGTGAGTTCTCTGAGACGGTTCTTCACTGCAGAAGCGTCCTCTTGTTCTGCTGCCAGCTGTTTCTCCCTCTCCTCCAGTTGTTTCTTCAGCATGGCCACTGGGTCTCCTTTCTGAGTGGCCTGAAAATACATACGCACACAGAAAGACAACAAAGATCAAGTACAAGTCACACATGCATTCGGTGAACCATCATGTGAATGTACGGTCCAGCTACTCTAAAACGGTGTCTTTACCATGTGCCAGCTATCCTGAATGATGCCGACTTTCTCAGACAGGATCTCGATGAGCCTATGAGCCTCTCCCTCACTGAACACCATGCTACTGATGGTTGACACCAGAGCCTTGTAGGGAAGGTACAGCGGAGAATCTGCAGAATCCACAGCTACCACTAAAAAGGCAAATACAAAATATTTCAGTGAAACACATAATAACACAGTGGCATGAGATAAAAAATTTGAATTTATTTTGTTTAAAAATAACAAGCCATATGGCTTTAACGCTCATTAGGTTGTCACAGTGAAGTCGGAATTCCCACACTGCTTCATAAAAAAAAAAATTGCATCTTATCCTTTGGGTCTGGGCCCTGGGCAGCTTCGGATGGCAAAATGGTGGGGTACTGCGGCACCAGGCGGAGACAAGCCTCAGGCAAGGGAGAACCCCACCCCCCTTTCCTACCCATTGTCAGGGCACTGAGAGCCTTTGTCAGCCAACAAAACAGGGCAGTGGTGTTTGGACAAGCTGGCGTGCTCTATGCCCTCCAGAGCTGAGTGCCAGACATTACCCACAACTGCCATTGGCACTACTTTCCACAGATTCACAGCTAGAAGTTCATCAGTACTGACAGGGTATTACTGCATTACTGCGACTCTCAACTGTACAGACATGCTCCCACTCCAAAACATTCAAATCCGAGTACCCTACACAACCATTTCCAATTCAAAAGGAGGAGGGTAATTTTAACAATGACCATACTATGACACAGAAAAGGGTTTGTGGCTAAGTGTAGTTTGCATAGACCTTCAGAAATACTGATGCGGATACCTTGGTGGTAACCGCAGTCCTGTGCAAACAATGATTGGTTTAACATGGAAGGATATCTGAAACTGAGGTTAGCCTTTAATACATTTTTACTAAAATGTAGTTAAATTGTGGGTTTAAAAAGCCTCATGAATCAGTGTAAGAATATTGAAATTTGACAGAGGGAAAGTTACCAAGCACCTAAAGAGTGTGCAGAGCTGTGCTGTGATTTTGGCATAGTGGCCACACTTGAAACTGCAGATTATATGATACCCTTCACAGCCTTGGTCAAGAACACTACAGACCGGATTCTCAAGACTGATAAACTATGTGCATTATTCTCTTCCCATGCCGAGACTATCTGTAAATTTCAACATTTTGAAAACAGTGTCATCTTTAATAACCTTGTCAAAACTATAGATATTAAAATAAAATTAAGTAACATTTAAAAAATAAAATCCAATTTACAGTTACAACTGAAAAATGTTAAATATATCTCTAACACATATCTGCTTACCAGGCTCAGTCTTTTTCTTGGAGGCCTTCTTCTTGGGCTCCTGTGCTTTTCCTGCAACAGCAAGAGCCTGCTGAGATCCCACTGGGGGCACTGCCATCACTGGAACATCTTTAGTGACAATCTCCAGGACTGGGGCAGTCTTGGATGGAGCTAATGAAGACTTCCCTGGGGCTGCAGCAGACTTGACAGATTTGATTGTCGCAGGGGCAGGGGCAGAACTGGCAGGGGCAGATTTGGCTGATGCAGGGGCCGGGGCAGAATTGGCAGGGGCAGATATGGCTGATGCAGGGGCAGAATTGGCAGAGGCAGATTTGGCTGTCACAGGGGCAGATTTGGCTGACACAGGGGCAGATTTGGCTGTCACAGGGGCAGATTTGGCTGTCACAGGGGCAGATTTGGCTGACACAGGGGCAGGGGCAGATTTGGCTGATGCAGGAACAGAATTGGCAGAGGCAGATTTGGCTGTCACAGGGGCAGATTTGGCTGACACAGGGGCAGGGGCAGATTTGGCTGACACAGGGGCAGGGGCAGAATTGGCAGGGGCAGATTTGGCTGACACAGGGGCAGATTTGGCTGACACAGGGGCAGGGGCAGATTTGGCTGACGCAGAATTGGCAGGGGCAGATCTGGCTGACGCAGGGGCAGATTTGGCAGAATTGGCAGGGGCAGATTTGGCAGAATTGGCAGGGGCTGGGGCAGATTTGGCAGATGCAGGGGCTGGGGCAGATTTGGTAGAGGCAGGGGCTGGGGCAGATTTGGCAGAGGCAGGGGCTGGGGCAGATTTGGCTGTTGCAGGGGCAGATGCAGACACAGGGGCCTGGGTTAATACAGGAACTGCAGAAGACTTGACTGGTGGAGGGGCAGCAACGAGTGGAAATGATTGGGTAGAGGCTGGCTCAATCTTAGCCACCTTCTTCTTCTTTTTCTCTTTAGGTGAGGGAGCAGGAGAGGGCTCAGCAATAACAGGGTTTGGTTCAGCAGCAGTCTTGGAATGGGTGTGTACCGGCACTGGGGCTGCAGTTGGTTTAACCTCACAAGCAGGGACAGGCTCAGGGGCAGGAGCTATAACTGGGGCAGCAGCAGGCTCAATGACTGTGTCATCTGCTTCAGCTTCCTCTTGGAGCTTTTCAGGCTCTGGGATCTTTCCATTTGGCTTATCTTCTTTCTTCTTTCCACGACTCTTCTTCTCAGATACTTTGTCCTTTTTCTTTTTCTCAGAGCGAGCAGACTGTATATTACCCAACTCTCTGCGTTGTTTAGCCAGGGCCTCCTCATAAGAGGTCTCCTTCATGGAGAAGGTGGAGACAAGAGCAATCCCAACAGCAGAGATTACCATGAATCCACCAAACACCATTATCCCAAGGGTCTGGGGGTCGTAGATATCCATTGTTCAAATTCAGATAACCTGAAAAGAGAGTGGCAGAATAGTTAACAACTAAAAACATTATTTTTCTAAAAAAAAGAAAGACCAAGGAATTTTACAAAGGGAGATAGAAGTACACATACTAATTAATAGGTAAGCCATAACTGTAATATTGCCAGATAGTATTTCTGAGAAACTGAACTGACAGCAGTTGTATCAACACAGCAGTTGATGAGATTGAGATTAATGCCTATGGAGAACAACCACAGCCTTTACCTTCAAAAGCCTCAAGGTGTCACTGTACTCCCCATAAAATGTTGCCTTGAGGCCGGCTACATAATGCAGACCAGCAAATCTTATCAGCAAACTGTGTGACAAACAGCAGCTGCTCAAAACCCACTTGCCATATAGTCTTCCACCTTGGGAAAAACATGTGTTCATACAGCTCAAATTCACCCTCTTAGTTTAATCTCTTACACTGCTGCTTAATTTTGAAGTCCAGCACTGAGCTTTCGGAGTGCAAGTACTGAAACAAAATAAGCCAAAGAAAATACAATTTAACATCAGCACCAGGCTACAAACCCCCCTCCTCCAAACATATTCGATTAAGAAAATCTTCTACGAAACATTTCTTTAAAAATATGGTTTACAACTTGAAATGTCTAATTGACAGTATTTTGTTTCCAAAGTATCTGACACGACAAATTTAATTTCTTTGCACCTTTAACGTGTTAAAATAAAAAGTCAGTTTGTGGAGTAAGCATTATACTTAACATAATGATCATCTGAAAATGACTCGTCACCCTTTTCTACATCTGATGAGGATGCTAAAATTATGAGAGCTATCAGAGTTAAGGGCACGTGTGATAGGGGCACAAGATACAACATAAATATAAATTTAAGGCAGGGACAAAAACCCAAACTAACCATACAGGCAAAAAGGGTTGCAAAATTCCCAGCAGTTGGACGGTTAATGTTAATTTCCTGCCCTGTAGAAAAACATCCCTTAAAGGGTCTTTCAACTATCCCTTTAAGGCTCTTAAAGGCGCAGACACAAACCAGAAAGTTTAGCCCGCAGGGGAGGAAAGTTGGCTGAGAGTAGATGGCAGATTAGGGATATGAAAACCCCTTTTATTATTTATTCTATGGATAAATAATTATCCTGTCAGAAGTATATAAATGCAAAAAAGTAGCTCCAATGTGGAGCTTTGTTGGTTTAAAACAAACTGACATTGTGACATGGTAGAGGAAAAATGCCAAGCTACTTCAGTATAATCGAAACAGAGTCCAGAGTCCCTCTCCACTGCAGGGAAGAGCTGGAAATGAACGGGAAGAGTACTGCCTCTTAATCTGTCATGTCACACGTCAGCGCATCTCCACTCAGACTAATCTGAAAAAGAGGACTTCTGGGTGCTGGGTGAGTTCGTCTCACGGGCTAAAGACAAAGGATAATAAGATGGTACTTACTGAGGTGTAACAGTTACAAACTGTGCACCCTATAAATCTAAAATATCTGGCACATCTGGAATATCTACAGGGGTGAAATAATACATACAATATAGTCTTCAGCTGAAGTGAAAATCTATTCACTGTATTAAGCCATGGAGGTAAAATATGTAAATACATATATTTGCTTTCAATTAAAAAGACATATTGTAAGGATAACAAACAGTCGTAGAAGAACACCATACGTTTTATCCACACTTTTTCACAAACGCATTGACTTCCAAGAACTACTAAGATAGTTCATTTAACATCAAACTTACACTAAAATGATCCTACTGAGACCACAACCGACAAAGGCCTGGAGGATTCATGACATATTAAGGACACCATCGTTATCCATTCAAACAAGCATTAAACAAACAAAGAGTGCGTAATCTGGCCACTATTTTTTAGGTGATATGCTTTTAATCATTACTTAAAAGCTAGCATTGTAGCTAACACTGTGAATCAATGAACTTGGCTATCATCCTGCATATTATGGTGTAAAGGGCACGTTAGAAAACTGCGCACCAAATGCTAACATAAAACCGTAAACTACATGGCCGGGCAGGGGGAACATCCAAAAATAATGGTAGATAACTTTAATCAGCTGTCTCCCTTTACTTGGAGTTAGCTCAGGAGTTAGCAGTGGACAGCTTTCCAAGCGAAGCTAACGCTGGCTCAATGAATAAAAAAATGATTCCAAGATTCCCACACTTACCTCGCTGGAGATGTAGCTACGGCTGCTTGCTTCCAACGGGATGGAGAACGGGCGAAAAGCTTTAAGTTGTAGATGAAGTGACTAGTATGCAACGCTGCCTAATTATCCGGCTATCTGGCTAACTTAGCTTTTTTTTTCTCCCCCAGTGCTGTCCCCCTCACTCCGCTGGAGAATCCGTGGTCTGCTGTGAAGTCGTGGCACTTCGAGCTGGCTAGACGTGCTGGCCCCGTGCCCCAGATGGCTATGAATCCAGAAGGCTTCTGATTGGTTGGAATGTACTCCAGGGCGGAAATGGGCATGCTGGGAGTTGAAGTCTTCCACGTGCATGAAAAGGTTTTCAGTTGTCAGTCAAGCAAAGGTGGGTTCTTTGAAATGGAATGTACATATATATATATATATATATACACATGGACGCTAAGTCAGTTTAAAAAATGCTTAGGTATTTTCAAGCAGGCTGTCGCGCTTTTTTCACTATTTCATTTTGAGAGAAGTTATACATACATCAAATAGATCGCTGCATTTATTTTACTCCCATCATTACATGTACAGCCAGTAGTAACAGTAGACGCTTTGTTTGTAAATTTCCCCAAAATGCAGCCTGACATATTTGGTGTCTTTGGAAGGTTTTGGTATCTTCGTTGAATTTGAAATTGAGTTCTTTGGGTTTGAACGGTACTTGTCTGCACACCATTAGGGGGGCTCATTCTTTGCAATGATTCTTTATGTTTAATGCATCTTTTATCTCTAATGCATGAATACACTCTACTGCTGATACTACACTAATGTCTACTTTTACCAAGCAGTACTCATACTATTATTTAGGCTACAATTTTCTATTATGCTGTCGCCACGTTATGTTAAGAACATTTTTGTGTTTTCCATTAGGCGACCAGACAGACCAGAGCATCAGGATCATTTGACATACAAAAGTAAGTAATCATTAGCCACGCCTGAATTTGCAGAAAGGTCACCTACAAGTTGCAGGATAACATTGTTAGCACAAGTGACGTTAGAGTTCTGACTGTCAAGCTTGTTTGCCACACCTTCCATTCTTTTAATGCCCACGGTTACAATGATTTTGTTTTAATGGGATGCATTAACACTACGTGAAGTCTTAAATCATTGTGTGCCTGTGTAAGTGATTAATTAAAAAAGTATGACATGTCAACTGTCAATGAAATGTGTAGCCCCTCTGCACTAATAATGGAACATTTCACATCCCAGGTCACACATTTGAAAACCTCAACTCAAACTGCTTAATAAAACAGTTTGTTAAGTGGAGCCACTTGTTGCTCAGGTCTAGTCACAGATTGGCCTGGTCAGCCATCAACAAATTGTATTGTAAAGAACCTCACATTAACTTTATGATACTTAACATCACTTAACATGAGGAGTTTCAAAATATAACAGTGAAAATTTTGTTGACATTATGTTTGTACTGTGTACTGCAAATGATTGCCTGGGCAGGGCAGGGCACACAAACCTGGAAAAGGTTTGGCCTTCGGTCCTTTGAGCTTTGTTGTGTTAATGACATAATTGTGTCATCTTCAGATTTACTATAAAAGTACTAGGGGATTCACTGAGAATCAAAAACAATTGTGATTTATCAGTATTATGTTCATTCTCAATGAATAAGTTTCCATATGTTTCCATATGTAACATGAGAGATATACTGTATGAGACCACAGCCTCAGTGCTGGTAGTCTGTCTTTACACTTACTGTGCCATGCAACTCCGGAGACAGAAAGGTCGACTGTGGCTGTGTGCAAATCTTACCTGATGGGAACCAGGAAGAAGCATCCTGTTCTGTTTCAATAAGGAAGCACAGGCAGTTCAGTTACGTCAGCAAGCCTTGCAGGTGCACTTTTTTTACAGTGAGTTTCTTCAGAGGGCAGTTTCTATTTGAGGAGGCCTTCATGCTTCATGCCTCCAGTCCTACTCTAAAGCTTCTGTTTGCATTTATCATGACTTTTCAGCTGAACAGTGCAGAGTTGTGGGACATGTTGGTTCTGTGCTGTTCACCTATCCATGACCTCAACCGCGGTGGTAAAAGAAACACTTACATTTTATGACACAGCATGAAAATATACATGTGAACTGATGCCATGTCCTATGTTTTGCTATGTCCTTTTTGTCATATCATTTTCATATTCCTGGGCCTGATTGTCTAAGAGCAGTGTGTGTAGGTAGGTCTGTGTATGTGCGACTGAGAATTCTAATATGATAGTATAGAAAGTTCATAAAGATGGTGTTGAATTCGATATTAATGACCAATCACCAATAATGTCTCCAAAAGCTCTGTAAAATGTGCAAAATCTTACTTCTTATCGTACATTTAGAGCCTGCTAATTATCTGAGCTTGCCTAAAGGGAGATAAGGAAATTTGTAAAATCAGCAAAATAAATCTTTGAAGCAAGCAGATTTGTTCTTTTACACCAGTACAGAGACACTTTACACAGTGCATAATTGCCACAGACGCTTTAAAGCAAGAATTCATTCAGACAGCTACATAAAGGGAACATGAAAAATACTACAATTGGGGCTGATACCTTTCTGTTTCACACTGGTAGATCAGTAATTGCATATTTTCACAGTGATGTGAAACAAGCTCTTTGTAAGGAAATGCCTAGACCATGGCACCATAAAACACACAGTCTCAGTTTCATGTCTGGGCCCTATATGACTTATTCTACTTCATGTTCCAAAAAAGACCTTGTTCTTTGGATCCACCATTGCAAGAATTCTTAAATGCCATGCTTTAAAATACTGTTTGATCTGATCGCAGTTGGCAAACTAGCCTGTTTGTACTGATGTGTTATGATCTTATTGGCTGTAGTCTGTGGTTTCACCCAATCAGTGACTCGACCAAAGTCACTGTGACTCCACTACCAGTGATGTCAATATTGACAAATCCATCATGGACAGATACAGTAAACTCTGTCCAAGCATGATTATTGAAATGTCTCCATGTATCATTCAGGTGTAACCTTCATTGATGTATGGGTGGAATTACTGGTACATGAAATGTTATTAAGCAGTTACCATTATTTTCCAATAATTAACTTCAAAGCAACACATTGTGCAGTACTGCAAAAAATAATTAAAACACATTTATGCCAGTTTTTTGCCAGTGCTATCTGTCTTTATATTCACATTACAGATAAAGATACACTGACATAGTTCAAATACTAGCAGAAAGTGTTTGATGTACACTAAAAATATTTTGTTTCACTGCAGATTATTTGTTTAGTTCATGTTGCTTAGTCCTGTTCAAAAAGTAGGACATAAATTGCGCATTTTGTTGGTGGTGATTCCCATGAGCCCTCTGGCATTTCCTCAAAGCTAATACACTACAGTCCCATCGCAGGATGCACTGTGGTCAATGGATTTAACACAAACATGCATACAGCTGTGTTTAAATTCAAGAGCTCACACTAAAACTTGGTGGAAACAGGCTACACTGCATAGATGGATACTGCCACCTGGTGGTATGAGGGCTGGCTCTTTTTAAAAACAACAGATTTGGTGTATTTTCATACAACAGAAAACAAATGCAGAATGTCATGGCTCAAACTTGGGAAAGTAGGATTTATTCAATGCCATCATTACAAATTTTTATAAAATGCTAATGTTCTGTAAGAAAGGCATAATGTAAAGGAATTCACACAGATGGAATCCATTAGAAATACATTCAATTTCTTAAAAAACTATAATGCATTTTAACACTCCACTCAGCTGAGCCCGGTCATGATTGTAAAGTTTTGTTTTTTTTAATCATCTTTGTACTTTTTTTTCTATTTTAATAATTCTTTAAATAGAAGAACTGATAAATATATCAGGTCTGATACATGAGACCCCATCAATAACAAAGGGGAATTTATGGCAAAATAAAGCAAAACAACAATAATCACACGCAGAAAACAAAAGAGTGAATTGGCAGTTGGTTGGGGTGAAGCAGCTGCTGAGGACATGATACATGTAGAGCAGGGGTGTTACAAGTGTAATAAAACCAAAAAATGCAGACTCACAGTCAGTCATACTACTGTTGATTTGGATTGGATAAAAATGCTAGATGCTCAAATAGCCTATTGTTTGACTTAAACTCACCAATCACTTGTTGAATCTTTTAAGATTCATCCATACTTGCATCTTTAACAGTGGGATCTGAGGCCTCTTTTTACAAACAGCAACGTGGGGACCAATCCAACTGTCCATTCCTGAGGTGAAGTGCAGCTATTTTAGAACTTGAAGATGATCGGTCTTGATTTCTAAGTCAGTTATGAGTTTCCTTACTAGAGGGATGGTTTGGTTGTACTCTAATCTCAGAGCCCGGGAATGCAGAGCATGAGGATGTTTTTCCAGGCAATAGTTTTGCTTCTGTAAGATGGTTCCATGAGCAACTAAAAAAAGCCCCAACGGATTAATCATAAGAAACAGAAAACCTAGGTTATGGCTATGTGAAAAACATTCTCTAAGCCTCTTCAAAAAAGACATTTAAAAGTGTATATGATGGAAGAAATTAGAGTCCGAATTTAGGGAGGCAAAAGTACAACCAAAAGGCAAGGATTTCTACTATGTGCATAATGTAAAAATGAGAAAACAAGAAATTAGGAAAAAAAAGAAAATCACCACTATCGGTGCTGCAAAGGAATGGAAGGCCTTAATGTTGACAGCCTCCTTCTCTGGAGGCGTTCACATTGAGTTAGACTTCCATAAATATTGGAAAACGATGGACCAGGCAGGGACCAGAGGACAGGGACACTGTAAACATTAAGACATTCTGTTTACAAGACACTTGGTCTCGTACAGGGTTTTAAAGTGGCATCCGACCCATGGGTGGGAGATAAGGCTTGGATTCATGTCCGTGCAAGTCCGGGGACACCAGGTTTCCATTTGCTATGACTCTGGTCACCTGGTGATGGTAGGACAGTAATACTTGAAAACGTATCAGTTGCTCTTGAGCAGGTCAATGCATCCCTGCAATAGAGTCGCATTGTTCTGTGGAGAGAGGAGAAAACCGTATTAATACTCCTGTAGAATAGTCATGAGGGCATCTCAACAAAAAAAACAAACATTTAAATGGACTCTTGTCTCCCAGTTATAAATCAGGTTTTTGAGCATCTTATCTAAGGTGTTTGCGCGTGTAAACAACATATCTCACTCAGTTTTAGTCATTTTATATTAATAATAATTTATAGTTATCTTTCTGACATTTGATGATTGAGATAGTTCAAAGATATAATTGCAGATGTTTGCAGGTGCAATTAATAATTAATTGACACTATGGCTGTGTAATATAATCGTGCTTCACCTCCATTACACCATAAATACAAAGTGTATGTCCCTATAGGACATTTTGTGTAAACATCACCACACTTCATCACAAAGTATAAGTGATGTTGGTAAACTATCACACGGCTATATTGTGCTGCTCACCTTGGCATGTTTTATCTCAAGCTCAGCCATCTCTATGAGGTTCTTCCTGAAGGCCACAACACGCCTGCCCTTGAAACTGGTGAGTTCTAGGAGGATAACGGTGTCCAGTTTTAAAAAAGGGCTTGCACAGTGAATAACATTTTACACACCAAAAAAACAGTAAGTACAGAATGAGCCCGCATTTCTTATGCACAGATGCACAAACCTTTCTTCCCGGATTCTGAGAGCTTGTCAAATTTCTGCAGGCACTGCTGCTGGTGCTCCTCTGCCTGGGGTATGTCCTTGCTCTTCAGTCGAGCCTTGTCCAAAGCCTTGTTAGAGTTCTCATAGTCAGCTAATGCCCGGGCTCGCCTGTACAGAAGGTCCTGCCATGTTCCAGAGAGTTTCGCATGAGGAATGAAAAAAGTTTAAGGGAATCAAAAGGACATGCACTGAAGTGCACTAACATCCAATAATTTCATGTTTGTAAAAGACAGATTTTAACAAAAAATGTGCTGGACAGAAAATAATTCTCCTCAAAAATAATTGTTTAAATTTGAATAAATACTAATACAGCTGCTGTTGCTATTATTGTTACTGCTCTTGTTATTAGTATTACTAATTTTGTATTGCTACTACTGTTATTTTTGTTAGTGTTAACATCAGTACCATTGCTACTACTATTGCTTTACACCTATATGTGGAACTGTACTGTGCTGCTGTGTGTTTTCTTTCTTCCTGCTCTCACTCTACACCCAAAACTGAATTGAACTGAATTGATCCTCATACTGAATACCACAGATATGAACATCTTTAATGGTGGGTAAATGACTGCTGAGTAATGTGGTTATTTTCACTTATAAAGAGGACACTCAGGGATTAATACTGAGTCCTGATCTGTGGTAAATAGTTTATATCAATGAGTATTGTTCTGGCTGGTTGGAATGGGTCGCAGAAAGTGTTTGAAATAAAGCAATATGTGAACTTCATAAACATAACATAACACCAGATAATTGTCAATCTGTGCATCTTATATGAAAGCAGAAAATAAACATGTCTCACCTTGGCAGCCTGGATGTCTCTCATGTAATATCTTAGGAGCTCTGTGAGTTTCAGCTCCTGGTCAGATGCCACCCTTCCCTCCACTTTCTGCAGGGACACAAGTAAAGACACATAGTAGCTACCCACAATGGATTTATAAAAGGAAGGGGAATATTTACAAAGCTGTCCAAGTTTGTTGGTAATTGAAGTTCTACTTACTCTGAGCTTCTCAAACAGGTCTGACAACTTCTCCAGGTGCCTGAGAAAAAAGGAAAGCATAACATGGAAAAACTCAATTAAGTCTTTGAAAAAGATGTCAATTAATCCAATTACAATACAAACTCCATCACAACCCAGCTTTGAAATAAAATCAATCACAAAATAAGGCCAAAACACAGATAACACCAAGTATGTTTGCATAAAACATTTTAAATTATACTTTACACACATCTTATTTGCTGTACTATCTTCAGCAGAGAGACAGCTCAGAGTGGCAGAGACGTGAATGTAATCATCCGCAATATCTGTAATAACAGAAATTAGCAGTCAAAACTAAGCTAATTCCAAATATGTATTAATTTATTCCACTGCACACAAAAAGTTTATTTAATATGGTAATGTAAAAGGCCTGCAATACTTTTGTGCGCGCGGGTCATTTTCTCTGCTTTGGCAGTGGAATCTTTAATCTTGCTGTAGTAGTCGAGCAGGAACGTCTTCTCCTGCTCAAAAAAGTCATCTACTTCCTGTTTAGGAACACACAGACAAAAGGTAACCGAGGAAGTGGCTATGACATTACATCTGTAATGCGGTCATGTATATACACTGCAAGCAGATCATGCAGAGGCCCCACCTTTATTCCTGAGATAAGGACCTCATCAGCTGACTTCACCATGTTTTTAAAGAAGCCTCCAAACATTTCCTTGGCATTCTTTCTTCTCACAGTGAGCTACAAGGAGGGAGATTATTTATTTGTTAAAGTGTGTTAAAGTAATGTTTGTGATTGTACCAATATGGTCTACAAATACATGTAGCCTATGCTCTTTTATCAGACTATTACCTATAAGTATAATCTTAGCTAAATTCTGTTAACAAACACCACCACCGACTGACAAAGACTGCATAGATAGCATAACTGCTTATCACAGCAGGATGTAGGCCATGTGTCAAAAGTGTCCAGTAAACTCTACTTCCTCTCTTTCCAACGGACAACTCCGGATAGGAAGTCAGCAGTATGAGGAACTCACATCCTGGTCATACTCTAAGAAAATCTGGAAGTTTCTGTCTTTGCTCAAAATGGGGTGAGAAGACAGTCTCTGCAGGAAGACCTCGTGCACTTGGACAGTTTTCTTGAATACAGCCAAATATTCACTAAAGAAAATAAATCATTATACAGACAATTAGATACAGCAAAAATATGTTTTTTTGCAAAACAATATGTCAGATTTGTTTGAGTGCCACACTCACGCCTCCAGCTCCTGCTTCATTTTAGTGTACTCGTCCTTGGTCATGGTGGCTTCACCTTCCCCCAGTTTGTGCATCTTCTCTCTTGGGCTCTCAAAGTCAGGCTTTGGGGGCGCTGGTGGAATCTATGAATGATAAAGCCAAAAATAAATCACTTTAAAGATTCATGATTCAGGTTAATGATCTTGTGTAATGTGTATATATATATATTATTAAAGTTTTGTAAAAAGTTTTTTTCAAAAGCATAACTGCTTGACTCTTTTGGAATTTACAGATAAAAAACCTGTGGGCTTGTGTTTGAATTTCTCCTTTTTTTTTGAGTACATAGGCACCAAAGACAAATAGTGATATTACAGCCTCTGTCTATTTGTGTCATCTGCAATTAGTCCAACTCACTATAAGTCCAGCATAGTCCTCTGTCTCAACCAGAGTGTCATGTAGCCAGTTGAAGTCTTCATGCTGCCTGGGAACAGAGAACTCCGGCTTCTGGAAAGAGCCAAGAGTGGTCTGGAAACAGACCAAATTTTAAAGTATTTTGTAGACAACTGTCAACATATCAGTGAAAATTAATATACATGTTGCAATAGGTCAGTGTTTGGGTACAGAAATTTCAGTTTACCTTTGTATGAACAGTAAACTTGACTTTGTCCCTTTCACAGAGTGCATCAGGAATATCAATGAGAAGAGAGGCATCATTGTTTAGATCCACAGACACAGAGCGCATCTAGGGAGAAAGAATACACAAAGGAAAATGTAGCTGGCTGATCTTATGTGTACACACAAAAACATTTCATGGGGGGAGTCACTTGGTTTTAAATGCCGCTTTCAAGAAATATCCAGCAGGTTTCTCGTCTGATCATCATTCTGGACTACATCATGAATGTCATTTGATTTACTTTATTTTGGTTTGATTTGACAGTTTATCTACAGCGCTGCCTCTCTGACATTAATTTAAACTTACAGAAATAAGAGGCATGTTCTGTTAGCAGCTACACTGTTGAGAGCCTGATTACTCTGATTCAACACCCGCCAATCCTGACTGGTTACAACTTCACATTGACAACAAAATGAGGTTGAAAGACAGATATACAAAAGGAAAACATGTTAAATTTGGAACAGTCATAATCCATAGAGCTTCACTGATATATTAAAAAGCAGAGTTTCCCAAGGAAAGCAGGGGCCCTCCAAATTCAGAAATGCACAAAACTGTAGAATTGCAAGTTATTCTTTCATGAGCTGAGTAGTTGAGAGAGCAAGTGTCTGGGTGGTGTTGGATAAAATGTCTGGAGGCAGTACGTTTTGGATCCAACAGTAGGTACAGACTCCAGGCCTGCTTTGGCTTAAGAGCTAGTTCCACACCTTTGATCTGTTATATTATAACATAAATAATGAACAACATCTTGACCATATACTCTCTTGCTGGTGAAAGAATACACCGTACGCTCAGTTTCCAGTCTATTAGGAGGCTATAATGTTAAGTTTGTATGGTCATTTTTGAGGCTGTAGTTTGTAGTTGTGCCTCGTTGACACAATACAACACGGACAAAAGATGAGAAACTCAAATTAACACAAAGCAGTTCAACAACAGCACAGACTACATCCTTCCATCCACAGACCATGAAGCATCTCAAAACGGAACCTGCAAAACTAAATAAAGAAGGCCATGATAACGCTATCTGGACACCTGTCACAATGCTAATACCTTAAGCTCACTACAAGTCCACCGAGTTGTCAAGGGGCCGTTTGCTGCATAGTTCTGCAATTAATTAGTTTAATGGAGTTAAAAAGTATTAGAAAAAAGATAACCTTAAAGCCTATGTTACCTTTCTGTAACTTAACCATGGTTTGACATTAACCATGACCCTATTGCCCCTTGTGACCACCAAGTTAGATCCCTGGATATACTTTGCCTTCGCCAAAGCAACGTTACAGTTCCAGACTGTGAGATAATATAATCAGAACATCGAGTTCAATTTAAATAAATTCTAAAAATATATTTTCATCCCGTTAACGTCTTTTCTTTTATTGAGGTGTCACAGTTAAGTAAGGTTGGTGTTAAGTTGTGCTGAATTGCCTCTTTTTTGTTGTTTTTACATAACTTTGTAAAATGTGAGCCACCATGTTTAGGGGCTTGGTGGCCCGCGGGGCCCGTGTTTGAAAATGTTCGTCTATGCCTGTTAACTACATTACGCGCTGTAATATACAACGCACCTCCCTCTCTGTAACGAATAGTTGGCCGTAACCATTACATATTCTATCAACACGTTCAGTAAATTAGGTGACAAACAACACTGCTTAACGTTACCCGCGTCTGGATAGTTCACCGATAAACTGTTAGCTAGCTTTAGCCAGAGGTTCGCGTTATGTAGACCGAAAACAACTAAAGTTAGCGGCAATAACTTTGCCAGAATAGTGTTAGCTATAGCGTTAGCTAGCTACCTTAATGCTACTAGGGTTGACTGTAGGTGCAGTTGACGTCCCAAATTCCATTTAACTTACCTTGTCCTTATTGCTTTCGTCTATGGTGGATGTCATGATGGGACTGAAATAAACTAAATGGAACGGCCAGGCCAACAACAACCCAAATAACAAAACTATATGCAGGACGCTCTCCCCTCTGCTGACTGGTTAGCTGCCTGACGAGCTGTCAAATCGTTGTGTCGCTCCAATCCTGATGATGACAGCTTAAATCCCGCCCCGCAGAGAATATGAGTGGACAATATCGAATTTACAATTGCTACGATTGGTTTTGAACAGAATCAATCATACTACACTTCTGTAGCTGTGGTTTGAGATACTTGATTTATAACTTCTTTTTAAACAGCAATGTTACATTGTGTTATCAGTAGGTGACGAACAGATGAGGCACAATGAGCATAATTAGTAAATGAACCTAGCTAAAGTTTCACCGAGATCACACGGATGTATTTCAACGATACACTGCACATCATGGGTAATGTAGTTTCTAAGGGTTATTTTTCTCCCACCTCATGGCCGTCAAGTCCCACCCCTACTCTCCCTCTGATTGGCTAACTCTGCCTAACCCCACCCTAGACCTAACCTCAACCAACCAAACCAACGGAGGCAACGAGCACTTGCCAATCAGAGGCAGAGTTCCCCCCTTTCACAAATACAGTCGGCCATGTTCCATAAACCCGCCGTGTGTGCAACAGAAGAGACGCGTCCGTTCAGAAACAGATCCATTAGTTTGGACCAGGTACTCTGTCTGGAACATGTTGGGGCAAGTACCGTCACCAATAGGAAGGCAAACATGTTAAATGTACTGTAAAAGTATCGCATCCATTGTACGTATATGTAGTTAAGTTGTAGTCTTCTTGTAACGTCAGCGGGAAAGTCGGCAGAATGTTAATTCTCAAACGCGTGGTGTCTGTTGGGGGCATCATTGTCCCTCGGTGCACCTCCCTCTCTGTGAGCAGTTTCTACGCCTGCCATTGGCTGACATCCCCAAAGACACAGGGCCCGTACAGCTCAGTGGACAGTGAGCGCTACTCTTTTCTCGTGAAGTCTGTCATGTCATCCAGGGTCACTTCGCAAAACCCCGAGACCCTCCGGGCGGAGGACGAGCACATTTATGGACCTGTTGTCAAAGCTCAAGCGCCCTCCTCAAGACCAGAGAGGGTTCCTAAAACCCTTCATCCCTTCTTACATTGCGAAGATACTCTAGAAACAGAGGAGCCAGAGGTAGGACCCCCAGTCCAGATTGGGTTAAACCGGGGCCAAGGCAGGTCTTTAATACCGAGTGTGACCCGCATTCTTCAGCAGACTCTTTCCCCAGAGCAGATCTTCTACCTGGAGAGATGGAAGAAGAGGATGATCGCAGAGCTTGGAGAAGAAGGCTTCAAAGAATACAGCCAGAGTAAGTTTTGTGACATCAATGTAACCTGCTGCTGTGCGCTCATTTTAATTTGGGTGTTGTGGGGTTTCCAGATGCAGGACAAACTGAAAAGTGATCGAAAGCTGTTGTTTTCACTCAGATTTATTCAGTCAAGGGAAGCTTTTCCATTCAGCTTTGGAGGACATTCTGACAGGTGTAACGTGGAAGAACAAAAGTCCTTCAGAGGCACCAGAGTATTCACCGGAGGTTCGGGGATACATGGAGAGCATCTCTCACATACTGCAGGATGTCGGCGCAGTGAGAGCAATTGAAAGCACCGTGCAACACGACCCACTCAACTATGTGGGAATTATGGATTGCGTGGCTCGCTACAGGTAAATATCCTGATTTGCAGACAACGGTAGGCTTGACTTTTCCCATACCAGACTTGACTTCTCTCGCTACCTTCACCACAGGGGTGTACTATGTGTTATTGACTGGAAGACTTCAGAGAAGCCCAAACCATTCCTGAGCAACACATATGACAACCCTATTCAGGTGGCAGCCTACGCTGGGGCTTTGAACAGTGATGGCAACTACAAATACCAGGTAATCACTGAGAACAGTGAATTGATTATCTTTTTAATTCTCTGCTTTTCACCCAGATTGCTTAACTGTCTCTCAGCCTGACATCAGATTGCTCACTTAAAAGATTAATTATACAGTATAAACTATATTTAATCTTTGTGATTTCTGTATGTTTGCCACAGTGTGTCACACAAAAGAACAACCTCATACCGCGGTGATCTTTTCGCATTGCAGGTTGAAAATGGACTCATTGTTGTAGCCTACAAGGACGGCTCACCTGCCCATGCTCATCAGTTGAGCTCAGAGCTGATGTTGGAGTACTGGAACGCGTGGTTGATTCGTATCGAAGAGTTCACAGAACAGAGGTACAGCAGTCTTTTTTTTCTATTCATTTCAAAATAATGACAATTCTGTTTCCACTTTATTTTTAATAAATCATGGATTTTATTAAGAAATACATGTATTCACACTGCTTGATTATGTTATTATCCCGATTCACCCAAAGTATTTGCTCCATAAACTAGTGAAATTGACATTTTTAGTTGAATCTAATTGATAAATGATTGATTGGAGTAGTAGTCTCAAGACTTTGGGCTGTAGTTACTTGTGTAGCAAATTTGTCAATATATTTTACCATTTTATAAAAGAGAAAAAATTCACCAATGAACACTGGCATTACCTGAAGCCATTGTACATTTACACCAAGCACCAGGGCAGAGTGGATAAAAAATAACTGCTGAATAAATTGTCCCCCCCCACCCTGTTTTCTATCATTTACATAAAAACTTTTTTCATTTCAGATCCAGTCATTCATCAAGTGCTTCTTCAGAAAAAAGATGAGACGTGTGAAGACATGTCTGCATGGGCATGTTGTCCATGAAGCAGGTTGTTCCACTTTAAGGATACTGAATCTGAATATTACAACATGCAGTAAGCATTTCCACTCTAATATCTGACTAGCATTTTGAGTTGATCTTTCCCCTTTTCTATGCCACAAAGCTTCATTAATTAGCTCACATTCTGGGAGCAACTTATCACTTTAGTTAACTTCTTCTTTGAGGTATTTATAAATCATTGAATTCAAACCAGGTTTCCCTGTATGAGGGATCCTCAGTGAATCCCAGCTTTTTAAAGAGCCTGTAAGAGACCATGTTCTCCTCCTCTATAAAGCAGTACACTGGGTAGCCCTGAGCGTGCAGTCTCTTGGCCATGGTGCTGACCAGGACTTTGGCGTAGCCCTTCCCTCTGTGCTCTGGCAGAGTGTACAGCATCCCCATGGCACACGACGCATACGTCAGGATCCAGGACACGGGCTTTGCTTCGGCATCCAGCACGCAGCAGGAGGGGAAGTTCGCAAGCATGTTCCGGATCATCCTGACAGCCTCCTTGTTCTGTGCAAACTTCCATGTCTGATTCACCAGGCCCATGTGCGACTCATCCAGAGAGCTCAGTGAGATCCCCGAGCTGATGAATAGCACAGCAGAATCCTGTTTTTATTAATGAACTATTAAAGCTAAAATAATGGTTTTGTCACATGCTTAAGATATCACTGCATGGATAGGCTCTACCTGTCTTTAGAGGGAAGGTTGCATACATCCTCTAGTATCATCATGCGAGCCACAGCCAGTTTCGTGCATCGCACGCCTTTTTCTGATGCCACTGCTTTGAATATATCCATGTGGCGAAGATTGATTCCTAAAAGCAATTATCAAATGTGTGAAACTGAATTTGGTGTTTGTATCTGCTTTTGAGATTTGAGAAAATTGTATGTATGTATGTATGAATGGACTAACGATTGCAGTTCTTCAGCCTATCAAGTGATTTCAACCTTGCTTTGATACCATAACTGTACAAATGTTGACGAAGTTGCACTGCTATTTTGGAACAAGCCGGTAACATGTTTTGCGGTGTATTAGAATGGAGGGTTTCTGTTCCCTTATGAAATAAAATGCCCACATGTCACAGTTCACAACTAATTTTTGATGACCTGTTTTTTTTTAACCGCACTTTGCTTTTACAGGGAGGACACATAATCGTTCAGATATTTGAATGGCACTAAGGTACTCTGATCACTAAGTAATGTGCTTTCACAATGGGAGGACTTTGAACACATAAAAGCTAATAAAATTCAAAACAATGTTTAATTCACACCTTAAAGGCAGCACTGAAAAAACTCACATTTAATATGAGTGCAATGGTCAGTTTCTTATTGCCATGATAGTATTTCAGTGGCCACAGGGTCATTATATAAGAGCAATGTGCTATGAAAAGAAACAGAATAAGAGTTCAATTAGCACGAGATGGTGAAAATAAGAAACGTAATTATTGCTATTACCAAGACAAAGGTACCTGGTCCAATCAATAACCGAGGACTTCCTTATGGTTTCCTCTAGAATAGCTTCATCTTTTGCAAAAACCAGTATATCTTTGAAGCGATCGCCCTCCTGCAAAAGACACTGTATAAGCAGAAATACAAAGACGCCATGTATGCATATTATTTAACGCACATAGCTCGGTGGCTACCTGTTCACACTGTGGTTTGCAGACGATTACGTTGAAGTCCGGCCACCTGTCCACTAAAACCTTCACAGGGTCTGATCTCACTCTGTTTCTGAGGACCAAAGAACCATAAACCTGAAAAATGAAATAACGAGTTACACTGTAATCCAAGGGACGGCGGCGAACATTCTCAAAGGTCGCTGTCAAGAGTCTATCGCAGCTCTGACGGGACGCACCTGTTGTGACTGAGGTAAACATGCGCTCAGCTGGGTCTCACAGCTTTTCAGCTGCTCTCCGGTCAGTTCCACGGTCATTTCTTCCGGCGATGATCTTCCACTCTGTGCAGGAAGGTCCCGAGCAGCCGGGTTTCCCTGCTGAAGCTGGCTTCCGATTCGCGCTTGCGACACGTGAGTTACGTGGGTGAAAAAAACCTAAAAGGTCTCTTCCATACTTTGCTTTGCCCAGCGTCGTTTACAGGCTACCACTTCTCAAACAGGCCAAACAGGCTGCTTGTTGTGAACCCAGTGTCAGATTTGTGAAACCCCTTTGTCTGACTCCATCTTTGTCATAATAGAAAAGGGGCAACAGTACAGATGTTTCTATAGGCCATAACCTAAAAGAACGCGCTGTCCCTAAACCAGTCACAGCTGGATAGGACTCGCTTCTACTTGAAATAGGCCAAACTGACAAGCCTGTTGAAGCTCTGACAGTAATGTGAAAAAGAGAGCAAAACAAGGCAGGACGTCTTTATATTGGAGAACCATAGTTATCTATAAATGCATTGGTGAGGTGTAACTGCGTGTGTGTGTGAACATAAATGCATAATTGCTCACAGAAAGCTCAATTTCATTTGGACCTCTCCTCTACCTGTACCTAGTATAAAAGGGTGACATTGTATATATATTGTATTTTTTGGGTCAGTTAATGTCTCTTTCACTTACACCTCCATTATTACAGTCCGGGTTTTGATGTAATCCTTTGGAGAGCCTATTGGATTTGTACTACACATATATACATTTAAATGTGACAATGTACACTCAGTATAAGACCTGGAAAGATTATAATTACATCTCTTCTTTTGTACACATCTTTACAATTACAATCCACTTTCATTGCCTTTAAACTAGAATCACATTTTCGTTCCCTACAATTTACATGTTATGTTGACCTGATTCAGCTGTACATTCAAATAATCGTTTGAAATCACAATGGTTACAAAATCTATGAGGGATCCTCAATGAAGCCCAGGTTGTTAAAGAGCCTGCAGGAGACCACGTTCTCCTCCTCTAAGCAGTACACTGGGTGGTAGTTCAAGACTCCTTCAGCCATCTTTAGTTCCTTCATGTTTGCGTAGTGAAGCTTCCTTAATGATGCAGTTTATCCTGCCTGTTGGTTTAAACTGAAAAACGGTTTCAAGAGTTCAGCCTGTGTAAATCATTAACAGTTGGTCATAGCCGGCCATATCACTTACTGTAGACTATATCTCATATGCTTAAGTTTGTCTACACAAATAAAAAGTACTTCGACCACTGCACTACCTGTCATCTTTCCCGTTTCTTTGTATCCCAAATTGATTGTGTAAATATTTACTCTCCAAAACAAATTTTATTAAAAAAAGAAAAAAGCGTTGTTAGTGATTGTATAGAGCTGTGGATGTAGAAGCATCTGCTTTTTGACTCTTTTGATGCTCATGTAACTAATGTGCTGCGGCCTTGTTCTGCCCAGCGGAGACAGCAAACTAAGATCAGGTCACATTCCTTTCTGTTGCAGAACTAGAAAAGGTCATATGTGCTTTTATTTCTTCCAGGCTGGACTATTGTAATGCCCTTTATTCTGTTTAACCTACGGTACATGAATCTTGTATTATTCTTATACATTATTGTATTGCATTATTTTGTTTTTTTTATTCTTTGTATTGAGGATACAAACTTCTCTCCTGGATTGACGGTCCCGTTTTACCTGCTCTTATTGTCAAGCACATTGTAACTCTACTTTCAAAAGCTGCTATATAGTTATTTTAAGTATCAAAATAAAATCCGTGAACACGTCCAGAAAGACTTCAGGGAATATATTGATATTTGTTCTCTTCTCCCTGCTACTTTCAATTATTAAACGTGTATTTTTTTGTTACAGGTGACAGCTTATATTATGTGTAGAAATTTGTGTAGGATGTCTACACTGAAGCGAAAAATAATTAAGTAATGACTTTATTGACCCCCAGAAGGGGACATTCAGTCAAAACATCAAAAAAGAGAAATCTTTTTTTTTTTTTTTATCTGTGGTGATTATTATAATTTCTGAATATGAAGTTATCCTTCCTAAATTATACCTGGATTCATACCATTATTGTCCGATGACAGATAAGGATGTTAAAAAATAACCAACACACACCCAAAACAAACTTTTCTGTAGGTTACTCTTTACAAAAATAAAAAATATAGAACTGAGGTCTGGACAGAAAAAGCTTAATACCTAAACGCATTGACCACATGGACACATTAAGTTCAGATGCTTCTTTAATTTCATTTTAAAACAGCATGTGGTTTTTAATAGGTTAATCAACAGTTTAGTAGTTATTTGCTTGGTTTAGTGATTATTCATTACAAAGTTGCTCCTCTGAAAGTGAAAGCACATTGCTATACTGCATAGGTTATTCTCACATCTGAAACACTGACTTGTAAAGGTTATTCAATCTAGCAAACAGTCAGGTAGGCAGAAAATGCAAACGTTAATATTTTGTGGTTCGTCTACAGAAAAATACATTTTATTCTGCAACCACTGAAGATTTCCCACGTAGTCCTCTCTCTAGCATTTCTCATCCAGCAGCATGATGTTAGCAAGCCATGGCTGGGTCCATACTGTAAATGTGCACTGGTAAGGCTGCGGAAGACAAGGTTGAGAATACACATTACATATGTATGTGTATCGTAAATAAAACAGCAAATAGAACTGAATCTTTTCAATTATACAATGTCAAAGATTAACATAGCATTTTTTTTGTCTTTAAGAGGGTATGATGACTTTATCTTCTCTGAAAGCATTGTAAAAGACCTATTCCCCATCCCCCCATGTTCACTGACCGGAATTATTTCATGATCAGATTTCATTAAATTATATATATTTCCTCTTACAACAATATTTAAGAGGTGCTGCACACATAACCATGTTTTCTGAGCTGTAAACTAAATGATATGACTGTACTGTGATGAATCTCATCAATGCTGGTGATTAACATTTCCTACCAAATGTATAAAAATCGGCTTTTCATGAGTCGAAAATCTACCGTTTCAAATCAGCCCTGAACCTGCGAGGCCAACGTTCAATTCAATTCAATTTTATTTATATAGCGCTATATCATAACAGAGTTATCTCATAGCACTTGTTAATATAGAGCAAGTCTAAACCAACTCTATATGTATAGACCCAACAATTCCAC
>JAVQJF010098025.1:0-36244 GCA_036023855.1 Gadopsis marmoratus | reverse complement strand
TTAATACTGAAATATGAGTGTAAGCAGCATGTTACTGTTGCAGCTGGAGATGGAGCTAGTTTGAACTACTTTATATACAGAGCAGTTTAAGGTTCAGGCCCATCCAAAGATGATTACATTGTTTACAAGAGCACAATCCTGTTTAAAATAGCACAAATTCATCATAAATCTAGCCTCTTAATCTTGCTCTTAATTTGCACCAGATTGATACATTCAACTTTAAATTAGAATAACTATTCTTTACGGGGGAAAGATTGGCCCCCAAGAAAGTCCGAGGTCCATTAGACTTTATGCCACCCCTGTAGAAGTCAGTGCCCCACTTGGGCCACCCCAGTAGAAAATGTCTGGACACGCCACTGTTTAGCAGCTATGTTGGCTACAAGGAAGCACCATTTAGGTGAAATTAAACTGTTCTTTTATACAAGCTCTTCTAAAATCACAATTACCTTTTTAATCTTATTTTACTTATTTTATATTTATTCACATTTTAATGCACCAATTCACCAAAGCAAATTCCTTGTATATGAAAAACTTGTCAATAAACCTGATTCTGATTCAATATAGTATTTCACATGCTTTGCAGTGATGTTAGCTTACCTGGTCGCTTAAACTTGCTCTATATTAACAAGTGCTATGAGATAACTCTGTTATGATATGGCGCTATATAAATAAAACTGAACTGAATTGAATAGTTCCTCTGTGTTTAGTGGTCCAGAATTCTTTGTCCTAGTGTTTCATTGACTTACCTGTGTATGACCTCGTTTGTTTTGGATTATGGCTTTGTCATCTTTCTGTCGGCACTGTTGCTTGTACAGATTGATCCTGTGTACCGGACCCTGACCAGTAAACTGTTTAAACTCACCTTCTGCCTCTGAATCGTGCATTTGAGTCCTTCTCCTGGTTTTGGTTTACTCCACATGTTACAGTATTTTTACTCTGTAAAGCTTAATTCTTTCATTGCTCCCTGTATGTGGTGGAACACAATTTCTAGTATTACTAACCCTAATCCTAACCCTAGTATTGATATATACATATCGGAATGGTATATACATTTAAATAACCTTTAATACATTTAGACTGTTTTTCTCTGATCAACCTTCTTCAATTAAGTTAAATTATTTCTTCATCTAAACCATCAAGGTGTCTTATATGGTGCTGCCTATACACCTTGATTGTTGAATTTGTGTGCGAGGACTTATATTGTGCGAGTGGCAGTTAATATCTGCACATGTGAAGTACTCTAATTTGCTCGTGAGCAGTTTTATCACGCACATGAGCTTTGGCAGAAATCTGGTGCTCTAGGCTGCTAAAAGAAGTTTTACCCTTAGCTAGCACTTCCTTATATGATCAATCTGTCCTTATTAAAGGGCTTTGTGCCAAAGTCCTTCTAAAGTAGTTGTAATTTAACCTCTTCTTAAAAAGCTCACTCTGGATCCAGGGTTTTTTATCAAACTATAGACCTATTTCTACCCTTTGTTGTTTGAGGATTTTCAGTCAGGATTTAGAGTGCATCATAGCACAGAGACAGCACTGGTGAAAGTTACAAATGACCTTCAAATTGCATCAGATAAAAGGACTTATCTCTGTACTTGTCTTGTTAGATTGTAGTGCTGCATTTGATACCATTGACCACATTCTATTACAGAGACTGGAACATTTAATTGGCATTAAAGGCTCCGCACTAAGCTGGTTAAGTCATATTATAGGATCGATATCCGTTTGTATATGTTAATGAGGAATTGTCCATGTATGCCAAAGTCAGTCACGAAGTTCCACAAGGTTCTGTGCTTGGACCAATTCTGTTCACCTTATGTATGCTTCATCTAGGCAATATTATTAGGAAACACTACATAGACTTTCATTGTTAGGCTGATGACAAACAGTTATACTTATCAATCAAGCCAGATGAAACCAATCAATTAGTTAAACTTCAAGCATGCCCCAAGGACATAAAAACCTGAATGACCTGCATTTTTCTAATGTTAAACTCAGACAAAACTGAAGTTTTTGCTCTTGTTACTATATTATTATTATTGTATTGCTACTAGTATTTTTATTAATGTTAAAATCATAATGTTAAAATCTTCTTTCTCAACCCAACTGGTTCGAGGCAGATGACCGCTGAATTGAAATTAACAAGCTGCAGCACCTTGTAGAATCAATCTAATTTGTAACTTGTGTCACACAGATCCTGCAAAACATTGAACAGCAGACATGTAATTGTGGTGCATTGTTACCTACACATTTAAAATACTACTAGAAAAAACACTGAAATGCCTGAAAATATGGCAACAACTGAACATATATCCGTGTACTTTTTCCTGTCCCAGCCTCCAGGAGGTAGCAGTAACCTATGGGACCTGGTGTCAGTCATTAATGGCCAGGATGACTCACTGCTACCGGCCAGCTACAGAAAGGGAGTGATGCACATGAAACACCTGCTCAAGTTTAAAACGGTAAGTACCTCTGATTTCCTGAGTCACAGCTAAAAGAGAAAGTTCATCATGTGTGCAGAAACTCAGAGACCACACTGTGAAGCAGCTGTTTGCCATGCCCCAAAAGAGGTATGGTTTGTAAGAGACAGCCAATCAAATCACTGAATAGACGGAGCCAAAGAAATGAGGAGAACTCAATACCTGCTGCAATTTCTGCCCCTAAATAGAACACTTTGTAAACAATTTGTTAACCTGCTTGTTTTTCATCCCATGAATGATTAACACAGTCAATCACAAACACCTGCACCAACACACTGTGACAGCCCAGGGGAGAGAGTCAGCCTGCAACGGCACGAGGGGCAGACCCCCCGTCTCAGGTCAGGTGATAGAGGGAGTGTACATCCAGGTACACAGATTGCAGCCTCTAGGCACTTGGGTCTGGACACACCTGGTGGTAATCAGGTAATTGGGACACACACACTGAATCAAGCTGCCAGCAGGCATAAAGGTTGCAGGATGGAAGCAGCATGGAGGAGTTGAGGAGAGAAAAGCAACAGCACTTGGATGAAGAGTAAAGAAAGATAGACCGAAGTATGGTGAAAACGGAGAGTTACCTGTTGCTACCGAATAAAGTAGGACAGTGGGATCCTACCAACCACGGATGAAGAAAGAAATTAGACCTGTCCCCGATCCCTTCCCCCTGGGTTTTTCTTAATAAATGGACACTTTCTGTTTCCAGTTGGTGTTGGACTCCACCAAGGCTGCCCCTTGTCGCCGATTCTATTCATGGACAGGATCTCAAGGCGCAGTTGGGGGGAGGAGGGTGTCCAGTTTGGTGACCTCAGAATTGCGTCTCTGCTTTTTGCTGATGATGTAGTTCTGTTGACTTCATCAGGCTGCGACCTTCAGCATGCACTGGGGAGGTTTGCAGCAGAGTGCAAAGCGGTCGTGATGAGAGTCAGCACCTCCAAGTCCCAGGCCGTGGTTCTCTGCCGGAAACTGGTGGATTGCCCCCTTTGGGTTGGAAGCGAGTTGTTGCCCCAGACGAAGGAGTTTAAGAATCTTGGGGTCTTGTTCACGAGCAAGGGTAAAATGGAGCGACAGATGGACAGGCGGATTGGTGCAGCATCAGCAGTAATGCAGGTGCTGACTGTCATGGTGAAGAAATTGCTGAGCCGGAAGGCGAAGCTCTCGATTTATCGGTGGGTATACATTCCAACCCTCACCTATGGTCATGAGCTTTGGGTAGTGACCGAAAGAATGAGACCGGGTAAGGAGCTTGGACATCCGGAGGGAGCTCGGAGTAGAGCCGCTGCTCCATTAGCATAGAAAAGAGCCAATTTAGGTGGTTCGGGCCCCTGATAAGGATGCCCCCTGGACGCCTCCCTTTAGAGGTTTTCCAGGCACGTCCAACTGCTAAGAGGCCCTGGGGTAGACTCCGTGCTGGGGGGATTATATATCCCAACTGGCCTGGGATTGCTGGGGAGAGGGACGTGTGGACAACCCTGCTTAGCGTGTTGCCACCGCGACCCGGCCCCGGATAAGCAGAGGAAAATGGATGGATGGACTTTCTGTTATATCGACAGTCTCTAAGGGTGCTGTTTTACAGTGAAGCTGGCTTCTGAGACCCTGGGCTGCCACAATACACAATAAAGAAATACACTGTGATGCTACAACATAAAGGCATGAATAAAATGATCATAACATCTATGAATTGAGACAACACTTGTCACAAAATTTGGTTTCTCCCCTTAATCTTAATTCTACTTTCTCCCCACATGCATGTCACTAGATTTTAATTTATTTATTATACCTTTAATTATACAGATACACCTCACTAATCTAAAAAACCTCTTGAAGTGTAACCTGGCCAGAAATAAGGAAAAGCACAGTAAATACAGAAATTACAGAACATACATCGAATAACTATAATGAAAGCTATAACTAAACAGGACTACATTTGGTTCGCACTGTATAAAAAACACATGGTTTGAATGGAACTCATGCCATTTATGTCTGTCTCTAGAATAAATATCTTGACTCTTCACCACTAATCTTTATTGACAATAATCCAAACCTGTTTTTTATTGTACTACCTGTACAGAAACTGAAGATGAAATTTGATTTTCTATCTATCCACATGCTAACTATCCATTTTATTTACAAACTACAAGAGTATAATTGCCTTCCTAATATTCTCAATTTTCTTCTGTTCAACCAAAATATATGTACATGTATATTTAAGGTGATTCACACAGGAGGTATTTATGTTTCAAAAGTGTCTTATATTTCATTTCACATTTGTTTCTCTTCCATTTTGTCTCAGTCTGAAGCCCAGGAACTCACTATAGTCAAGATGTCAAAATTTGGAGGAGGTATTGGAGCTCCCAGTAAAGAGGAAAGACTGAAAGAAGCGGCAGACATCCATCTGAGACTAGGACAGATTCAACGATACTGTGAATTAATGGTGGAACTGGGACAGGTATGGTGTGTGTGTTTCTCTCTCAAGAAAGCACAGGACTCAAACACAAAATTAGTTGTGTTGGTACTGACCCTGCGCGTGACTGACCATTTTAATATTATATTTAACATTAATTATTAATTTAATAATCATTAATAATTGGCTTGCTCCACCATAGACACTTTTTCGTCCTTTTGCCCATGTCAAATGCAAATTAACGTTTCTTATTGTGACGTTTCGAGAGGTCAGATCTTTGTCCCTTCCAGGGTTTGCAGGTGTTGGTGCAAGAAATTACAAGTTGTAGTTTTGAACTCAAAACAATATCTTTCAACTCTACATTAATTACACTTCAATTTACTCAGAGCCATCTCAACATCCATTCAGTATAAAAAACAGGCTTCTCACAAAATAAGTCATTCTCAATCACCATCTCTGCATGTGCTCTTTGTGTCTCTCTCAGGTGTCCTGCACAATCTATCTCTATCATCAACAATCACTCAATTAATCTTAATCTCTTAATCTCTCTGCTTCTCTTCCATCATTATACATTACACTCCTCCATTGCAATAACTGTGAGGTAAATTTTGGATTTTAGGGCTGTCACCTTATTCATTTGTATTTTGTTATGCCAGTTGAGATACTTGAACGGTATCCCGTTGTTATTTATAACTGTGTTATTATGACAATGACAAATATTATCATTATTATTATTAATATTATTAATTAGCTGCAGCTGGACATCGCCCATGGCTCAGGCTGACCTGCTGCTTATGGGCTTTGTAGCCTTCTAGCCAGAACATAGCATCTATCTATCACCCAGCCTCTCACGACGTCGCAGTTCCCCATCCCAATTCCTGATGTGTCTGTCAGGTATGCATGGGGACTACTAGCTGACTCGGAGGTGGGCATCAGCTCATCACCTCTTTGGCACTGCAGTGAAATATGACCGATTTCACCGCAGCAGTAATATCTCCGATTGTCCCCCTCTGGAATTTGTCTGCCGTTGTCACTACACATTTCCTCGTCCCCCTGGGTGGCTTTGCATCAGGGTGGTGGCTTTGCATCAGGGTAGTGGCCTGGCTGGGGGAAACGGCGACGTGTTCCTCCCCATCTGGAGCATGTTGTCGGCCTGGCATTGTTCCATAGCTTCAACAAAGGTGCAGGCCGACCCGGGAGCCCCCAGGCCAGTCATTTTCTTCACCACATAGTGTAAGTACCGATCCGCCACAATAGTCTCAGCAATAGCAGCAGAGTAATTTACCCGGCTCCAGCTACTTTGTAGTAATGGGCACCAGTTCATGCATCTACATATGTGGTGATAGTTCTGCCTTAAAACCCCAATCATGAAACCGCTGAGCCAACCCCACCCAGGTAAGCCCAGCACAGTATCTCCCGTTTCAAGGTCTCATAATCGTGGGTCACTGTAGCATCATGATATGCTCACTGTCAGGGACCGTAGGGTGTAGGCAGACAAAGGACCCAGTCACAGACAGCCCAGGGGATAAGTGAAGGGATTTATTCAGGAGAAGGACACTTACAGGTAGGCAAGGTTGTTAACACAAAGGTGGAACAGGTGGAAGGGATCAGCACAGGAGGGAGACTAACGAGGGCAGGAAATGCAACCAAATAAGGAGGGAACCACCCAAGGGAAGGAAACACTAGACACACAGGGGACACACAAAACGTTAAAGAAACATCACACAAAAACAGGAAACAGGCAGAAGTCCACTGGGCGTGACAGTACCCCCCCCAAGGGGCGGCTATCGGACGACCCAACACAAAGAAAACCAAATCAGGGCGGGCGGAGTGGGGCAAGGAGGAAGGACCACAGGGAACTCAAACCAGGGCGGATGGAGAGAGACCAGGAGGAACCTTTGGGCGGGCAGCCCGGAGGCAGGGCCGAGGCGACAAGGCCAGAGAGTCACAACCACGGGGGACCAGGACTGGAAGGGCACGGGAGATAGAGAGGGAGACCGAGAAGGGACAGAAACCAGGGAAGAGGGCAGGACGGGGACCAGAGAAGGGGCAGGAGCCAGAGAGGGGACCTGAGAGGGGGCCCAGAGGAGGGACCTGACGAGGGGAGTGAGGAGGGACCTGAGGAGGGACCTGAAGAGGGGACTGAAGAGGAAAGGGGATCCGGAGAAGGCTGCGGGGACAGCAGCGGAGGGTCCTGGGACGGCAGCGGAGGGTCCGGGGATGGCTGTGGAGGGTCCTGGGACGGCTGCGAGGACAGCAGTGGGGAGTCTGGAGCTGGATGGCCTCCAGCGGAGAGGCAGGGGCTGCCGCTGCTGGACGGGCCAGGTGAAAGGGATCAGCACAGGAGGGAGACTAACGAGGGCAGGAAACAAAACCAAATATGGAGGGAACCACACAAGCGAAGGAACCACAGAGGAGGCACAAACCGTTAAAGAAACATCACACAAAAACAGGAAATACAGGCAGGAGTCCACTGGGCGTGACACACTGCGCCTCCCCTGTCAGGAATGGGGCTAGCAACCCCACCCACTGGTCCTCCAGCCACTTCCCTCTAGCTGCCGAATTCTCAAACGCATGCAGGAAAGCATCTGGGTCTTCCTCCGGTCCCATCTTAGGAATGAAATCACCGGCCCGAATCACTTACCTTGATGACGTTCCCCCCGCAATTGGAGCTCCTCCTCTTAGAAAGAACGTGGCCAGGTATGATGAATCACAATTTCTTAAACATCATGTGGATGGCCGGCTGTGTGTGTTGCTTACCTGGGGACGACATGACACCAGGATGCACTGTGGGAAGAAGGCAAGCCGGTGGAGGCAATGTGATGCTCTGAGCAGTTTTGCTGGGAAACCTTGGGTCCTGCCATTCATGTGGATGTTACACGTACCACCTACCTAATTATTGTTGCAGACCAAATTCACCCCTTCATGGAAACGATATTCCCTAATGGCAGTGGTCTATTTCAGCAGGATAATGTGCCCTACCACACTGCAAAAATGGTTCACGAATGGTTTGCAAAAGGAGTTGAAGGTGTTGACTTGGCCTCCAAATTACCGAGATCTCAATCCATTCCAGCATCTGTGGGGCGTGCTGGACAAACAAGTCTGACCATGGAGGGCCCACCTCGCAACTTGCAGGACTTAAAGGATCTACTGCTAACATCTTGGTGCCAGATACCACAGCACACCATCAGCAGTAGTCCGTAGTGGAGTCCATGCCTCGATGGGTCAGAGCTGTTTTGGTGGCAAACGGGGGACTTACACAATATTAGGAAGGTGGTCATAATGTTATGGCTGATCAGTGTTCACACACACGCTAGTAATTTCCAAAGTGGTTTTGAAAAGAAAATGATAAACACTGTTGAATATGCACATATAGCGTACACATGTATAATTGCATACATATACCTATGAATATACACGTAATTACAGATTCAGTCATATATGCATATCTAAGTTAAGGCCCTGTTAATACAAAAGAGAGAACATACACTGCACATGCATAAATGTGTTCACGTAGAAAGGTTTAGAAGGTTTCATACAATCTTTCAGAGCCCCGGAGTGGCCATAGAGTGAAATTAAGGCCATGTATTATGTTTAGAAAAAACGTTTATAAACAGCTGGTACATAACATTATGACATGGGCACCCTGACCAGTCTGTGGCTACGCAACTCCATATGCAACAAATTGTGATGCACTGTGTGTTGACACCTATCTGTCAGAACCAGCATTAGATTTTTCAGCAATTTGAGCAACAGTAGCTCTTCTGTTGGATCGGACCACACGGGCCAGCCTTCGCTCCTCACGCACATCAATGAGCCTTGGCCCTTGGTTCACCGGTTTTCATTCCTTGGTAGGTACTGACCACTGCAGACCAGGAACACCCCACAAGAACTGCAGTTTTGGAGATGCTCTGACACAGTTGTCTAGCCATCACAATTTAGCCCTTGTCAAACTTGCTCATCATCCTTATGCTTGCCCATTTTTCCCACAACATGATTGGATAACAATTTAAAAGATAGAATGAGAAAGGTTGACCTTTTGAGAATTATTATCACTCTTTCAGTGGGAGAAAGCATTATCTGTGGCACCAGGAGTCTCCATGAAGTACTGGAAGAAACTCATGCAGAGGTAAGAAATGTTAATGTTTAATATTTATCATATATCTTGTGGCGCTGCCAGATGGGAATGCTGCACCGAAGCTAGCATGTTTTGACTTGTGATGGCACCTGATTTTAGCAACCTTGCTCATTTGGCAAATTAAAGTGATTTGTATGAGGTAGTAAAATAACAGAAAATTCATCTGTCCATTTTTTACAGAGTTACCTGTTCATTGTCAACCTTTGACATTTGCTGTTGAGGGAAATAAGGGAAGAATAGGTTAAAAGACAATTGCACCCCAGGAAATACTGTCTCAAGATTTGGTACTGACACAAGTCAGTACCAATAAAGCCAAAGTTTCATTGAAATTATAATTATAACTAAATAGGTAGGGACTAAAACTGCTTGTGAGGAAAGATAATTACCAAATGAAAATCTTTTAAACCAATAAGGGGAAATTGTGATTTATTCTATTTATGTCTAAAAAGGCCTAAATACAAAATCTAAAACCATAAGTAAACCCTAAATGATCCAACAATATGGCACTCTGGCACTAATGAAAGAGAACTAATACAAAAGAATCAAACAAATCAATCAATCAATCTTTATTTGTAGAGCACCTTTCATAAGGTAAGTGCAGTTCAAAGTGTTCAAACAATGAGATAGAACATGTGTCGACTATAAAAACAACAGAATCACACAAAAAATTGAAATTAATATGAACCAGTGCACGCGAGAAAATGAAAGAGGTAAAGATTTTATAAAATAGAATTTAAACTATAACAATATATACAATAATTAAGAGTAAGTAGGAAAATAAAGTTAAAATAAAAACTATTCTAAAAACCAATGTGTATTATTGCTTATTAAAATAGGTTGTTTACAATTGCAAAAGTCTTGTTTTGCGAATCCCAAACCTTTGTGGTTTGTCCTGCTCTGTTCTCGGACAATTCGGCTTGGCTCGTCTCGTCGCCTTCCGGTTCAAATCGCAATTGGGAGATGTTTGCACTGAGGAATTTCTGCCAGGCAGACAGCCCTGAAGGTAAACGTCTCCCATGTGCCCCACGCAGGTCAGGTGTAGGTGAACTTTACTGAGAAAAGTGTCACCACTTGCACTGCACAGATCGCTGATAGGCAGCTTTAACAGCCAAGGGACATTTTTGAACATATAGTAATTGTAAATCCACCCCCTATATGCTTCATGTGGACTTGAGTAGAGCTCTTTTTTGGGTGTTTAGTCTATGTAATTCTTGTTGTTTGGGTTTTTACCAGATTTTCTGAAAGGCATAATTCTGTGTATTGTATGTGTGTGTGTAATTTTGATATGCTCATATTGCAGGAGAGCTGACCAGCTGATAGCTGAGGATAATGATGACGCTATCCCATACTGCATCACCACAGGAGACATAAAGAAACTTGTGACATTCTTCACTGGCAGAGGGCAACTACTAGAAGCCTTAATAATAGCACAGGTACAGAGAGGGAGGGGAGTAATGAGATGACAGGCAACAGTAGTTTTCCTTAGGAGTGGATGAATGGTAGATGTTAAATGGTTCCAGGTGGATGCATGAGGAGGAGGGTTGGATAAATAAGTAATGGGTGATAAAGACAGAGAGGTAAATAAATACTTGAATTTTGATTGTTGTGATAATATTGAGCAAAAATGATAAAAAAAAAAAGAATTCTTAATTTTTACGGAGTATATGAAGGGAACATTCGTGAAATGACAGGCAACAGTAGTTTTCCTCAGGATTGGATGAATGGTAGATCTTAAATGGTTCCAGGTGGATGCATGAGGAGAGTTGGATAAATAAGTAATGGGCGTTAAAGACAGAGAGGTAAAGAAATACTTGAATTTTGATGGTTGTGGTAATATTGAACAGAAATTATAAAAAAATATATTCTTAATTTTTAGGGAGCGTATGAAGGGAACATTCGTGCACCCCAAAGCTCCCCAGATAACCACACCACTAATGATGTGGATAACAGACAACAATACCAGAGGTGAAGAAAACACACACAAACAAAAAATAACATTCTGATTTACATTAAACTTAAAACAAAAAACTAACGTTTAGCCAAAATGGGCAGCACAAATCTGATACACAGTTGTTTTCCTTAATACACTGGATCAACCCAATATGTTAGTTAACAGCAACTTCTGTCCAAATGTATTTTTAACTAAGTAGTAGCCAACAGATAATTAAATAAATCTCTGTTCACTCTCTTCTCACTGGGATAGTGGTAATGCAGACATCACTATGACAAACCTTTTAAAATTTTAAGAAATTAAAAGTTACCCTTTATACACACAATATTATTAGGGGTTTCTTTTGGCGCGTTTCTTTTCAGTGTGGAAAACCACGACAGTATTAAGGTTGTCATGAGAAACAAAAATACAGTTGAAAGCTGTTGTATCAAGATTATCCAACCAAATTTAAAACAGTTTGCTCAATGAAGGAGAACAGAGGCTGTAGTCCACTTGGATTTATGTAATTTCCAATAGATTCTAACAGTGATTAAGTTTCTTAGTTGAAAAAGTCAAAATTCCCATAGTAACTTCTGTGTATAATCAATTCAGTTTTATTTATAGTGCCATATCATAACAAAGTAATCTCAGGGCAAATTTAAGTCCTGCAGCATAATCAACTTCTACTTAGCCCATCCATATGCTCAAAATATTTTTGCCAAATATGACTAAATGCACTGTTTCCATCCCAATATACATGGTACTGCAAGTGGATCACACTTAATATTTATAACCTAATATGTGTGTGATTGTTATTGAGTATGTTACGTTGTGTTCAATCTGAGTGAACTGTGATGTCTTGAGAGGTCGGGATTTTCTCTCTTGGAGCTTTCAGGTGTGGGTGCAGGGAACAACTTAAATTCAGTCTATTTCAGCTTCTCATACAGGTCAACTTATATCTTCTAGACATCGGGTAAACAAACCAAAGCAGGCATTAAATCAAACAGTCAAGTCTTACTGCCTTACTGATAACAAAAGGTACAATCCTGTTCCTCTCCCCCCCCCATGGTCTCCTATCTATTCTTTTTAACCCTCTTTCACTTCACTAGGGCAATCAGCTAATCTGGTTCATCTGGGCAGCAACTGTGGTCCTGGCTGCCCTGCTGCCTATGGGTTTTGTAGTCTTCTACCCGATGCCATGATACTTTGTGTAGTCCCTGTTGCATCCAACGCAATACACGGCCTCTCATAACATAACATTTCCTCCTCCCCTGGCTTGAGGTCCCCAGCCACAGATGAGAGGCCCACGGGACGTCTCTTTGGGAAAGGGCATCTGCGATAAAATGTGTCCTGCCTGCCCTGTGAACAACAGAGAAGCAAAGGGCCTAGAGGCTGAGAAACCACCTTGTTACTTGACTGTTTGTTTCTTTTTTCCTTTCCATCCACTGCAAAGGTGCATGGAATGTGATCAGTGTGAATCTATGTGCCATGAGGTAATAGTGAAGGGTTTCAAGGGCCCATTTATGTGCCAGACATTCTTTCTCCAGTGTAGAGTATCTTTTCTGATGGGGAAATAGCTTCCTGCTACTGTAGATGATGGGCTGCTCCTCACCATTATGTACCTGAGAGAGTACTGCTCCAAGACCCACCTCTGAGGCATCTGCCTGAACCACAAACTCCCTGTTGAAGACCAGGACTGCCAAAAGTGGGTGGGAACACAAGGCTTTCTTCAGGCAGTTAAATGCCTCCTCTGCCTTCTGTGACCATTCCACCATTCAGGGCAGATCTGCAATAAGATCAGAAAAAGTAGGGACAAAGTGCCTATAGCAGTTTGCAAGGCCTAAAAAGATTTCACCTGTCTCTGTGATACAGGTCGTGGCCAATTGTTGATGGCCCTCAGGTTGGCTCAGATGACACAACGCCATGATACTTTGTAGTCCCTGTTCCACCACCATCCGCCACGAGGGAATGTATTTCCCCTCTATGGCATCACATAATAAAATGTAATATGACCGAGGCAGATGACCGCCCACCAAGAGCCTGCTTCTGCCTGAGGTTTCTGCCTGTTAAAAGGCAGTTTTTCCTTGCCACTGTCGCCTAGTGCTTGCTCATGGTGGAATTGTTGGGTCTGTACATATAGAGTTGCCTTGGACTTGCTCTTTATTAACAAGTGCTATGAGATAACTCTGTTATGATATAGCGCTATATAAATAAAATTGAATTGAATTGAACAAACAATCCCATCTTTTCTCTCCATAAGCATTGAAAACAAGATCCTTATATAATGACTTTGATAATTAATTTAATTTTAATTAGATCGGCCTTTTATTTTATTACTCTATTTTTTAGGTTATCTTCTGTACACTACCTTGAGCATTGACTTGTTGCAGTTGTTGGCTGCTGTAAGTTCCACTGTGTAAATAAAGTTAGTTTTCTCTCCATTCCTTACACTAAAAGCTGCTCTCCGCAGTTTGTTAGTAGGCAACACTTAGCAACTGTAGGAATTTGTGTCATTTAAGAGTACTTCTATTAAGACCAAATTCTCCTGATTTTTGGTGTCTGTGTCTCTTGGTCACTGGAATGCTTTTTTGTCGATACCACATACAGAAATCTCCCTCTGCTATTTAAAGCCTTGGCCAAGGGCAAGAGATCCATATGGTACAGAATGATGCTGAAGTGCTGCTGGCACTATATAATCTTCTCATGCAGAGAGTTGATCTTCACCATATCTTCAAAGCAACTCTTCATATGCTCAGTTCTTCACATGATATTCTTCTAAATTTAAAAAAGAGGGTGCAATTATAAAATGATAAATGCCTCTCTCACGAATACTCCCACACACCAACTTTCTCTCTGTCTCCGCCTTCACCCTGACCCCTCACCCCTCCATGTACTTCTCTTCAAAAAGTGAAATCCATTTATCTTCCAAATGCAAAATGACTACTTATCACATGGAGGTATGGGACAGAAAGTACAGAGGGAATGTACCAAAATTGAACTTCGAGGAGGATGTCAGTAAAATATGAAGCAGTACTTAGAAAAAGCCACCATTTAATAATGGGAGAGTGGTTGGTATAAGTACTACAGCTGTCACTGAGAGTTTAGCAGATGGCTCTTTGTGTCTTTATTCAAAAGCAACTTACAGAAACATGTTTGAAAGTTTTCCCCTGTCATTTGTGGCTTGTTGATGACCAAAAAAATAAATAAGGAAAAGCTGGGTAACTATATAACTATTATCCTGCCTTATTTGGTCTTGTTTCCTGTTCTTTTAGTTTCCCTCTGGTATTGATTTCATTCACCTGTTTCCTAGTGTTCACCCGTCTTGTGTTTCCTCGTTAGTGTCTTGTCTATTTATACAGGTCCCTTTCCTTGGTCTGTTGTCGGTCCGGTTTGATGTGCTTAGGTGTGGTTTGGTTTGGTTTGGTTTATACCCTCATAGTGACTCTGTTGTGTGCATTTATCTGTGTGGACTGCTTGCCCTGGTTCTATGTCATACATGCTCTTCCAGTGAGTTCATCATAGGTTACTGAGCAGCCTCGAGTTGAGCCGCGGAATCCCTGTAGCATGTTTAATGTGGCTAGCAGTGCTGGTCGGCGCCATTTTGGCTCTGCACCTTCCATTTTGGCATGTGCCGTTGGAGGAAAGCACTGTGTGCAGTCATTCATGACCTGGGCACAAGATGGCGATCATAACACTGCAGCAGAGTGCAGGCCAGATGAAACCTTCCACACGTGAGTATGGTTTCTTTGTTTAGCAAAGACCATTGGTGAGGCACAGTTGCGTTGTCGGGCGTTGGTGTTGTTTTATTCCCCGCCATGCACAGCGATCGGTCACCGGCAGGCATTGTGAGGGAGGCAGCTGTGTTGCTGTAGAACTAGAGGTGTCACATCCATTTCTGCTAGGGCCCTTCTTCCTCAAAGTGGGAGGAGCGGAACAGGCGGACCCGCTCTGAATCTCACAGATGTTCCCTAAAAGCACGTGAAGCATTGGCCCATCTGGTGTAGCCACCTGGCCTGCTGAATGCGTTCCCGCCCTTGCGTCTGATGCAATTGCAGACGCAGCTTTAGTCCGTGGTAGTCATGGCACCGTAACCCAGGGGCCAGGTGGTTCCCGGACCTGGTTCGACTGGCAGAGGCTGGCCCATGGCCACTTCCGGATCTGCCCACGGCTCTGTCAGGCAGGGGGCGCTGTCCTCTTGTCAGATTCTGGGACGGCGTCTCATGGTGTGGAGATTCAGTGGTGAGATTGTGTGTCTTGGGCCTTGCAACCACCGTGGTTTCTACGATTCTGAATACGTGTTCCCTCCTCCACAACTACGGCCTAAACGTCTTGGTGGCAGGGGTTCACGGCGTGGTGTACGACCGAGGATCTGACGAGCCTGCATGTCTGTCAATGGTGGAAGAAAATGTCACACTAGTGTTTTGAGTCTGAATAGTTTCCATATTCACACAGACTTTTACACTTTGACTCAAAAGGGGGAGACTGCAGATCCTGCTTAAACCAAACATTCATACTTTCACTGTCAATGTAAACGCACTCATTTCGACTTCCGCAGTTATGCCAGTGTGGCTAAAGAGTACAACACATAAATCGGCTGACTGATTAGTCTGTGAAAAATAAATTAAATAGCTGTATTCATACATCACCCTATAGAAGATGTACAGATGTGTTGATGTTGTTGGTAAAAAAAAAAAAATATAGATCTGACAGTTGAATAACTTTCTGAAGATAAATGGTCTGAATTACTTTGCTGAATTTTCACTGCTGCAGGTTGCAATATAGTGAATTATTTTTGAAACATTTTGATGTTTCAAAGCCCACTGACAAGCAGTTATTTAACTCAATGAGTCATTCCATTGTTTGAAAATGACAGTATGACCAAACCTTGCTGACTGAAGGCTAACATGTCATGTAGAGTATGTGCTGCAATAAAGAATTAGCTTGAAACCTTTAGACAGGATTGTTTAATGTATCAGTGTTCCTGATGTGGTTAGTTTGTCGTGGTTAGCTACTGAATCTCTTTCCACACTCCTTAAACATCTCCCTCTCTCTGCCATCCTAGCATCTTCCATTCATCTCCCGATGTCCTTGAGAACCCCAAAACACCTCGGAGCCAGCCAGCAGCTCCTGTACTTCAGGGATCCATGAGGCTGATAAGACAGAGACAGCGCTGGAAATGAGGCCACATCTGGTTTTGACAGACGAGCCCGTGTCACTCGTTTTCCTGAATTTGCCACTTCATCTGCAAAACTCTGACGGATTTTCATCCACATCGGCCCAAATCATACTCTGTTCCATATTACAATAGGATTTTTTTTCTTCCTCCCAGCAATGACTCATCCAATATTGTGAATACATGTTGACAATCTCCATTGCCGTCCACTCCACCGTGCCATTTCTTGCAGCAGCTTACATTGAAGCAGGAGCTCTTTTGATTTATTAACTCTTCCTGGCTGACTGTTTGCCTTTCATAATAGCCGGTACCTTTGTGGAGCATAACATCAGGCTGCGCACACATTTCGCAGAATTAAACAAACAGAACAGAGTGTCACAAGCCAGGATAAATATCACTGTACAATCTCAATTTATATCAGCTTGACTCATCAAGAGAATGTTTCACTATCTGACCTTACTTTGTCCAGTGCTGCCATAAAAACCCTGCAGTTCTCCCCTTTGAGCTTACATTTCTTATTTAACATTTCCAGATTACTGGATCTCAAATTGTTAATGATTCTGAAGCAGGGGATTATCAGATAATGCAATCTAACTGCACTCAGAAATACAGAATAAGAGAAGCCGGGCCCTCTGCGCCTAAAATAAGATCTTCTTTAATTCTGCATTGGATTTAAATCAGCAGAACATGTGAGCTACCCATGTAGGAAAAAATTTAATTGCGGTGTACTGTAGCTTTCATGGATGACCCAAATAATTTATGCAAGAGAATGCACCAGAATAGCACAGCAAATTGAGGAGAGTTACATATCTAGTGTTTGTATAAGAATCTGTGTAATTTAACAATCTGTCAACAAAATGTTTCTCTAAATGAACTCTGACAGTGGGATGTAGAAGCATGGACTGAAAAAGGTTCTCACGATGCAATGTTAGATTCCACACTACTTTCTTAATGCATTTGCTCAAGACGTGGTTGATATGATACAAATGTAAAAAGGTGCCATAAATTTCTGTCTTTTCTGTGGTTTGTAGGCCTGCCTGGCCTGTGCTCTGAAGCACTCAGTATGGTTGCAGCCTTCTTTCTAATCTCCAGACAGAAAACACTGAGCAAGAGCAAAGACACAATTTACTTTGGCTGAAAAAAAAATATTTCCTCAGCTTCCAAGAACTCTGAACATTTTGTACCATTGAATTTAATATAATACCGTTGCACCTGCACTAGATTATAAGCAGATAGAGCTCCGTGATATTAACAAAGGAACTGATATCAAATATGGATGTGACAAATATTACATATTTCATAATTACAGGAGGAGGAGGTTGTTTAATATGTGTCTTACTTTTATGAATTCCACCAGTTTGTCTTATTCTTAGAAAATCTCACCAGGTCACATAGCAGCGGAGCATATAAAATTCATCAAAGTGTTGCTGAAGCATGTATTTCATTACAACCTCCCCGCAATGACAATCTTATCTCTAACACACCCTCAGCAGGGAGCGTCTGCTACACCTCTAATCATTATTCGTTAATAACCTGAGATTGCAACTGTGCAGGGGCTTTAAAACCCAAATAAATATCAATTTCCCTGCCCCTCCCCTCTGCAGCTGCGTGGTTCAAGTGTGGCATACAGTACGTCCCAATTACAACATGCTCCCATTTCCTGCCATCAATCCTGTTTATTTACAGAGCATGCAGAGGGAATGTGGTCCTGTTTGGAGCAAAATGGACAACCTTTGTCCCAGCAGGGAAGGATAGATATAAAGCATTAGAGGAGATGGATTGTGAGCATTCAGCTGATGCAATACCACATTAATGATAGGAAACAATTTCATATCCTCATATTAAAGCGGAGCAAAGCTGTGGAAATCAGATTCCATCACACCTCTGGTGGAAACCAGTCGCTTCTTAACTCCTCACATGGTGAGGGAATTGGAAACAGCTATCAAGTGCACTATACAGCATGATACAATTACTGTATCTCTGCTTTAACAGTAATGCAAACCAGCAATATATTTCAGTTGCAAATGTACAGCACCCCGGGGGGAACGCCATGCCAATGAATCGCAGCACTGCAGCTGAGAGCTGGCAGCATTGTCTCTGGCTCAGTATGCACAGACAGTGTGTGCAAGGTCATTGAGGGAGAGTCACCACAACATCTAGAGGAACCATGCATCTCACTTATCACTGTATGTGCAATGGAGATTAATCGTGACAAATAGGGGGCTTCTTCCAGTGTAACAAACAGATCTGGAAAAGAAGCAGCACAGAATGTTTGCAGACATACAGTAGATAATAAATGCACACACACACACAAGATATCGAAGCAACCCGAACAAGCTTCTGGAAGATGCCTGTCACCTCCTTCATTGCTATATCCCTTTACCCAGCATCTACTTGTAGAAAAATCACATGGATTCAGCTCTACTTTTCATTGAGTCCTGTAAATAAAACCTCATACACAGGCAAATCTGAAGCAGTAAAACAAAAAACAAATCAAGGCAGCTGGTTATCAAAGGAAGATGTGGGAGAGGGTGTGTGAGTGGGAGGGGGGAGCAGCAGAAAGGTGTGTGAAATTCACACGATGGCAGCAGGTGAACTAACTCAAAGGAAATGTGCCGACACAACCTCTGCATATAGAGCAGGGGTGGTGGTGAAGGCATAGCACAAGAATTGACGAGGTGGAAACCTACAGTATACGGAGGTGGATGGGCTATGTGTGGGAATGAAAAGCACATGTATTTTTCAGAAAGAACAGATGGGGAAACAGATGACGGAATCACCAGGGTATCAATTATTATCAGTAATGCAATGATGCAGCTGTCTCCCAGAGTGCTCTTTGTTGACTGGGCGGCGTGCCTTGCACAGCCTCTGGGCCCAAAGTTCCCATGCTTTCTACAAAACCGTGTGCCGAGAGGCAATAATCAAGGTACATCAAAACACTCCTTTGCAAGGTTCACAAGATCACTGTGTCTGGTGGTACAGTAAATGGCTGGCAGACAATGTATGTATGCTTTATTCATTTTATAAGCAGGGTCAAGCTCACCCTGACCTTTAGTTGATCTTAATAATCCAAGAGAGACAGCGACCTTCTTCAGTACTGCACCAGTTAAAAAAATGAACATAAAGCTTGCTTTTAATTGGAGGTTGCGTATACTGTATAATACTGTATAATTAGCAGAGGCCATGATGGATGTAAACTTGGTCTGAAGTATGATGAAACAAAAATGATTTAACTATTTATCATTATTTATAAAACATGGGCCGCAACAACTCATTTGGCCATATTGCATTATTTCAAAAAAAGGAAGTCTGTGCATGTAATTAAATCTTGTGGGGAAAAAACAGCAACAAGAAAAATATATGGGGCCAATTATGTAGCAATATTATTTGCAAATGTATGCAGAGAGTTGTGAAACTGTATCTCAGTCCATATGTACATTATCAAATTTGTGAATTATTGCAACAGTCTATGCATATTCAAATTTAAGTGTTCCAATATTTGTGAACGTGTACAATATAATATAATTTAGACATAAATATCTAAATGTGAAAGAGATATGTACGTGTTTAACAATCTGAAAATATGCAGAACATATTTAGATATTCTTTTACCAATTCGCAAATCTGAGTATGCATGTACAGATTGAGATACAGTTACAACTCTCCACACACAATGCAAATATTGTTCTCATAAAAAGCTACTTTCAAAATCACAAGGTAAAAATAACACTCATCATCTTCAAAAATCTGCTGCAAACTGATGGTCAGTTATTGAGGAAGCGCTTCATTTAAAACAATCTACACCTATATCTTGTTCGTGTTTTGGCAACTCTGCATCATGGATAGTCATCCTGCTTTGGATACTAGCAGCTCCTGCTCTCACTGTACAGACAACAACCAGCTGGGTTACTTGGATATTGGAGAAAAAGATGAAATCTGATGACTTTGAGCCAAGATCTGAAGTCATAAGGAGCATCTTCCTGCTGCCGCAATGCAGTGTCGACAGGACGGATTTCCGTGCGTTTCATCTTGGCGGAGTTTTGACTCTAAGAACACGTAGTGTGACCATATGACAGGTCAGTGGAGGTAAAAAAAACTAATATTACAGCGATGCTTATGCTGTTTGTATGTGTTCGGCGTGCAATATCAATTTGTATACTTAAAATGTGATAAGCCTTTGCTTACATCCCAAGTATCTATTTAGCAAAAAAAAAGGCTGAACTGCATCCAGGGACACAGCAAACAATTTATAAATCAAACGTGTCTTCTTGCTTCATCCCTCCTTGTCCCTCTCCCGTCTCCCAGGCAGCTTCCCAGGGAACAAAAGCTACAGTTCATCTTCAAACACTGACAGCATGACAGGCTCAAATTAGGTGCCAATTACATCTATTTGACTGACTTGTTTGCTGGTAAACTTAAGCAGCAGGCAGACATTGGACTGAGACCCCCAGAAGCAATTTCATATCGCAAAGTAAGCTCAGAGTCTGCAGGTAAAATAATGTCAAAATTCTCAACATTTGTGCTCCCTCTTTAATTACACTCGCTCTCCCGTCTTTCACAGTGTTTGGCACTCTTGTCATAAGTGTGTATTTGCTGGACAGGTAGTGTCATTTAAATTGTCTTTTTATTCAGCTCTAACCAAAGCTCATTACTCACAGTTTAAAAAGGAAATGCAAGAGAGAAAAGCTTATTAACGATACAATCTTATCCTATCTTATCCAATCTTATACGATCTTAATAATAAGGGTCATTCTGCTGAAAAGTGCTGTCTCACTTTGCCTAGCACTATATGAAAATGCTTAGGGCAGACTAAACTGCATATTTCAACGATAATAATCTTACATGACATCCTTCTGTACTGAAAACATGAAAAGCGAACCACAAAGGCAAAAGGTCAGAAAAGACAGCGAAACAGCTCAGACCTTCTCGTGTTAAACATGACCTTTTCTTACCAGCCAGTGTTGAACTCGACGTGGGCATCAAAGAAGCCGACAATAGGAGCTGTGGCAGCGTTCCAGCCGTGTATCCTGGCTCTGATCAGGCCCTCCCGCTTGCTGTTCCTCACAATCTTTACCAGGCCTGGGTAGCGTTTGTTCACGTACTGGTCCAAGTTGAATTTCAGCTCCACTGAAACAGGGCAGATGTGAGAGAATCTTCTTTTAATCGAAATACAGTGTGACAACATTAACCAGGCAATTATAGCAACTGATAATGTGTTTCCAAACTAGATACCAACGTGGAATGGTTTGGCCTAACTTTTTCTTTTTTTTTTACCCTTTTTGTTTAAATAAAAAAAAAAGTGTTTAGTGATGGTACCCAGTGTGAAAGTTGCTTGAAAGATTTAGAAAATTACTTATTACTCATTGAAAAAGTGACATTACTTTTCTAATTACTAAACACAGAAAGGAATAACTTTCGTTACCCAGCTGAGCCCCATCAGCTGAGCTTTGACCGACTCAATACCTATACGACACGTCTCCGGTATTCACGTGCAGAAATAGAAAACGAGACATAATTGTTTAACAAGTAGCCAGTTTATGGTTTGGAGGTATTTACTGACTATCGACACCTAGCTTAACATTAGTCTCGTTGACTGCACACAGACCTCCATTAGTCTCGTCTGCACAGTGAAGCTGCATGGTTTGATGTTACCCACCCACCAGGTCTGAACAAAACCAGGTGTTTCTTGAATGTAGGTGTACCCGTGGCTAACATTAGCAAGCCAGCTAAGTCAACACAACATGTAATTTTGGAATCACTAGGAGTTACATTTCTCCTCTTTCTGCGTCACGCTAACGATGGTTAGTGAATAGCTTGTGTGAGGTTGTGTGCAGAGCAGCACAAAACAGCTACCTAGGATGCACAATGGACAACATCTGAATGTAAATAGCCATAATATTAATTTTCTAACCTGGTATCCTCAACCTCTGATATATTCTCAGGGGAATCACAAAGTAAAGTCCCAGAAATCTGAGATTCAGAGACAAAATCAACTTTTCCACCATTCTTATCTACAGTAAAATTGTTGCACATCTCCCAATCAATGCCACAATGTCGTGGAGGTCAGCGTATTTTGGTAAATATGTTAAGACAGCGAACAAGCCAACCCCCCAGAATGTTGCTGAAACAGAGCATTACTAGTAACTGTAATCTAATTACTGACTTTCAAATGGTATCCCCTTAATTTAGGCTGCATGTTAACAATAGTAAGCACATTACTGTAACGCATTATTAAGTAAGGCATTAATGCACAACACTGATAACTGGCAACTTCACATACATGATGGCAGCTCCAAATAGCGAGAGAATAAGTAATGTGAGAATACTGTTTTGTTTAGCAACCCATTACTGCTTTACAAAAAGGATACCAAACTGATGAGAAGGGTAAAAGATCTTGCGAGGGCTCGTGTATTTTCGCATAACATTGTTTTGATCTTTTGCAGCTTAGATGTGTTTTTACCTCAAACTGTATCAAATGCCGTTAAATCAAGATAAGCAGCATTCATTTGATTACCCTAACTGAGACACTCTTCAAGGTTACTATACAGGTTGCTGTACAGTGAGACTATCTAATACATTTCACTGCTGATGTCTTTATTCCAGATGGATTGCATGTAACATATCGCTTCCTCTGCTCGCACAGATGAGGCTGGCTGTCATCACTGGAAACAAAGTTTGCCAGGTAAACACCCAGTTGCACAAATTGCCGTCTGTGTTTCGTTGGAGGATAGATGGTTGTTTGAGCTTCTCCTCTGGGTAACTGCTGAGTGTTCCACTTTCTGAGGGAGAGATTAATAAGGACGCTTGTGGCTCTGAACAGCAGCTACACCTAGCTCCCGACTTTGGCTCGCAATATAAATCAGCCAGTGAAAGTAAAGAAATAAATATAAGGTCTCACAGTCTTATCCCCCATCTATGTGACTGAGGAGACTCAGTGAGTGGAGAGGTTGTCAGGAGTTTTTTCTAGCTCTTAACATATAACGGTGAATGCTGAAGGAAGAGAGGGTGGATATGGAGGCAGTGACCCTTGACCCTTGAGGAAAACAGAGTTAGCATTTAACACCAAATTATACCAACCACTGAGTCATGGGAACTTGATTTCTGTCTCTGTGTGTATGGATGCGTTTTCTATCTCAATGGAACTCTTATGCTTAACATGAGCAAATGGACAGATGGTTGGCTCACTCAAATACTATACTTACATACGTACAGTTTTTAGGTACTTGTACTTTACTTGAGTATTTCCATTTATGTTTTATTTCCATACATGCACAATAAAACCAAGCAATCAGATTGGTAACAAAGACGAGAAACAACAAATAGCAAAAGCATGTATGCCAGGCACAATGGAGCATTTCAAAGATAGCACTAAAACAAAGAAGGCATATGATCAATAAAGTGTCAAGAAAGAAACAGTAGAATAAAGCAGAATAATATGTCAAACTTTAAAACAGATAAAACCAGACAGGGGAAGAGTATCAACAATCTAATAAACATTATTAAATTCTTGATACTTGTGCTTAATATGTATCACATAATATATTATAATATAGAGCAATTACTTTTACTTTCAATACTCGTATATTGTGCTCATAATTCTTCTGTAATTTTTCTTAAGTTGGATTTTGAATACAGGACTTTTACTTGGAACAGAGCACCTTTGCACTGCTTTATTGGTACTTTACTTAAGTGAGAGAACAGAGTACTTCTTCCACTACTGCCTAAATGTGAAGTGATGATTTCAGAGCATTTCATCCTCACAAACAGAGATGAAGTTGAAGGAACCTCTGGTGCTGGGTGATCCACCCACAAGAAATTCCAAATAAAAAGAAAAGCAAAAACAAAAACATAGCAACAAAATGTTTCCTAAATGGCAGTTAGCACTCCATCCAGAGAGAGCGCGGCCTCGTCAAAGTTAGACCTTTCCTCTTTCATCTCTTTGGTATAAAGCATGTCAAAGTGGTGGGTACAAATGAGCATGCTGTTAGCACTTAGTACAGTACTAATGTCACATAAAATAGTTTGTAATAGTGAGGTTCAACTGCACCGCATTCCCATTTGGATCAGTCACTGTTAGGTGCTGCGTTGTGCCTCTTTGAGGCTTCAAAGATCTTTGCAGTTTGGTTCTGCTTGTTGAAGGTTTCAAACCTGTACAACGGGCCTCCTTCATCATCAGCCTAGTCTGCACCTACAATATGATAAAAGCTATTAGAGTGTAATAATTACTGGGCTTTGCTGGGAAGGAGACAAGTTATGGGCCTCCCTCTGATCCTAGCAAATAAAACATTGGACTGCATCCATGGGAACAGAGTTATGGAGCAGGGAATACATTTTAAAGGACTGGCAGTGCAACATAGCAGAGGATAAATAACTATCCATCATACTATGAATTTAAAATTAATGCACAGTAGACTGCGCGAGGAGCACCGTGAATTCCTTTGGCGACGTGGGAGATTATGGAAGCGGCTGTGTTAAGGATAGATGGTGGAGCGGTATTGAACATACTTTTGATTCTTTAAAATGTGGTAAAGCCTTACAATTCACTGCCATGCTGCAAAGCTTGCATTATGGCCTCCTACATACTGCCCCTCTATGTGCTCAATAACTAGCGGTATACCTGTATCAAATATAAGCCGCCGGATTTTCTGTGTTTCCGATTCAGTAAGATCAGCATCAGAACACCTGTCAGTTGTGTTTTGCCAAGTATTTATAAAAAATCTGGTAGCATAACATGATCACCTTCAGAGAAAAGAGATTTACTTCTGCGACACAAACCACAGGCCACATTCTTAACGATGGATTTATGGACTTATCTCAGACATTGATACGGAAGCAGGTCTGAAATTGATCGCTTCGATCGTTCACGAGCAGACTAATGAAGCTGCCTAATGGGTAAACTGGCTCATCACAGCTGATGTTCAAAAATCTTTAAAAAAAACAAAACTATTGCAGCCTAAAGTGAAATGATACTCGGCATCGTTGCAGAGCAGGTTCTCAGGAATCACATCCGAATGCTGTGCTACAGTGTAAGCCCTTCACTGCAAGTGGAAAACATTTTGGCAGTCGACCTGTGCATTGTGGAAATAATCTGTGTAGCGGCAATATGGAGGTTAGCCACCTCTCACACATTTATTGGAAAGGGTTGATGTTTTTTGACTGCTCCACCCTTAACTTATGCTTAACTCCGATTACACCCACTTAATTTAAAATTCTGCTCAGGCAACGTAATGCTTGATTTTCTCTGAATCACTGACAGATGTATTATGAAAAAAAAAAGCTATGCTTTTAACATATCCATTCTAATGCTAGGTGGTTGTATTACCTGCTCTATATTTTAGATGTAAATATACTGCACATTGCAGGTAGTGACTGAATGCTCTATGTGAAGTGATATGTGATTGAGTGTTCCAACTAGAGTGCATCCAAGACAATCTCTTGCTCATTAATTGTTTTTTGCGACTCAAGAGTCAATCCTTCATTTAGAGGCGACAGATTTTTTAATTGAACATAAACTCAGAGAACTCCCAACAAATCTGAGCTAAATTGGACAAAATGAAGAACAAAGCAAGATCATTGTACAATAGAAACGGTCTCTCAAAAAGTGTCACAATGTGTCAGACCATTTTCCTGCAGTATGTTAATGAGCAAATCCTCCATTCAGAAACTTAAAAATCAGATTAAATATATACAATATTTAAAGTAATTCAGCTCCACTTGAAATTAATATTACAAGCTGTACTCAATGGGTCATCAGATTATATCCTGTTTTCATTATATGAATCATTAAGCTATCAATTTGGGGGTGGTATTTGCTGGAATAGAATCCTGTAGGGCTCATTAAGCCTTTCCCTGCTGCTAACATGGCGAACAACAATGAATTGGAGGCGGCCTTCCTGACACACGCACACACACAGACAAAACTCATCAGTGGAAATGGTTAGGTCAGACTGCTGGAACCAGTAGTGTGACTAAACATCCCAGCCACCAATAAATGTCACCGACTGTCTCAGCAAAGGAAAGATGTCACAAAGACTAGGCAAACATGCTTCCTGTGTGTGATTTATTATGCCAGGAGTGAGTGTGGCTGTACTTTCACTCATCTCATTGAGCCTTGTTTAAATGAGAGGGGACAGACAGAGCCATCCAGAAAAGGTCAAGATGTCCGGCCTGCATGTTAATTGTTTAATGTCACAGCAGAGCGGCTCCCCAGAAACAGCTCACACATCTGCACAAATTATCATCACTGTTGGTAAACATACAGTAAGAGCTGTTGACAGCTGTGTCGGTTCGCAGAGAGAATTTGAATTTGAAGTTAAACACGCACAAGGCATGTGGACACTGACAACGCCCAGTAGTCATGTACCGTGATGTCAGTGAACTGCACACAGCACACTGATATTAAAAACCAGTCTTTTACTAAAGACGTGAAAGAAGTTTTATCATGAGATTAGCTTTCTGTTTCTCTCACTGCTGTTTAGGACACAGCTAGCACATCATTTTCAATTTGTCAATTCTTCTGGGTGGAGACAACTTTATTCTAACAGTTATTCCACTAGTTCCATGCCTGAAGCGCTATTGTGGCAAATTGAGTGAATCTCCAGGGTTTAATTAGTGGGGACGGAGCGACAATTTTGTGATTTAAATATTAGATTATAAGACAATCATGTCATTTGTCAATTTCAAATATTACACACAAAAACAAACCTGCATAGTTTATTCATTGTTCAGTTCATTTTCCCTCTTTGTAGATTCTTAAACCTGTATTCATTTACATTTTTGGCCACTTGGAGTCATTGCAACAAACTGTAAATAAAACATTGATTTATTATTACCTTATAAAGTTGATATGGTGAATGTATAAGCAAATAGTTGCCTATATACAGTTCAAGCAGAGAACAGGTTAACTAATTAGAATTCATTTAGAGTTGCGTGTCTGGCCACCTGCTGAATGTAAGTCTGACATTCACTCTTTTTTAGCTCTGTACTGCTGTCCACTAAATCCTGAGGAAAACATCTGGTTCTTTAGCCGATTAATGCTCCGATATGTTCACCGTGTCGGTCTGCCGTTTGGTGCTGGGCAGGTAACATAAAGTGGGTTTTTAGAGCTTTGCGGAACACAACCACCTGCAACTGCTGGAAATGACACTAATGGGAGTGCTGAGAGTGAACCAAAGCAGTAAGGTTGTGGGCCAAAACCAAAACAATGTTTTTAAAGATGGTAAAACACTCTGTAGAGCTGAAGGGAACTGCAGTCAGATGATAATTCTCTATTGGTTCATCACTATGAGCAACAGCTTTCACATTACACATAATCACTTAATCCTTTGTCAATATAAAAAGCATTGATTATAGCAGCTTTAAAGTATTCCAGAGTTTTCTACTGATAAATAATCAGTACTGAAATCATTTCAGTGGGACTTTTTGTTGAGAGTCTAAGGGGTGTTTCAGCATCTTTTACACCCGTGCAATATGGGACGGAGGAGAGGTAATACATACTAAAATGTAATACTACCTTTTGTAAAGTCTATATAGTGAAAATGTGGTTGTCCTTCAAAAATCTATTTTAGGAAAACCTTTGTGAGAGTGAAAATGTGCGGGGCAGTCTGACATAATGAGAGGAGGGGTCGGATTCCATTTTTGTCTGGTCACTGGCTTTTAACGGCTCACTGTTTAATGGAAGGCAGTTAGAGCCCCAGCGGGGAACGGAGATGTTGCCATTCCTGCTCGGCCTTCTTTCAGTATGTTATTCATGCGCCCTTTTCCTCTGCCAGCCTGAGGGAGGAAAGCCTGTTACACTGTGCCAAGTGAAGGAGGGCCAAGTGTCGTCTGGAATCTAGTTCATTGTCCCTCCTTCTCCAAACGGGAAAGCTTTTGGGATGTGGAGCCGAGCATCGTCAGCTGCTGTGGATATCGTGGTGTGGAGGCAACTGAAGCATTTGCCCACATCGCCATGGAGACAGTAGTACGCAGCAGTTTAGAAGAGGAAGAAACAAATCCCTTCTCTTCTCTTTCCTCTTTTGTGTTAAGCTATTTAAAAACCTAGTGTTCAAAAGTCCAGCCTCAGGGGTTCTTTTTCTGTTACTCACAAAACCAAACAGAGAAAACTGTCGCTCACACAAATACACACACCGATATGCACAGGAACTATTGCATAAGAAAACTGATCTAGCAGGAGTCCAAAAACATCACTAACTCATTTGTGTATGACCAATTTCCACCAGGGAAGATAAAACATGATAAACAGGCTGAGAGGGTACCCTTTAAATGAGAGACAGTTAAACATGCAAAAAACAAATGACAATGGATCAAACCTCCACAGTGACTGGCAGGATCTCAGTGAATACCATCACTGTCCATCACAGCACATACAGTAAGATACCAGGGCTTAAAGACCAGTTACATATTGCTCAGAAGTAATTCTAGAAATGGTGATCCTTATATTTTTTCATTCTATTAATGAAGCTGTGAAAGGTTTTACCGCTGTCGCTGTTGTCGTCCACCAGGATGATCTCCTTGAGCAAGTGTGCTGGTGTGTGGTTGACCACACTGTGGACGGAGCGCAGGATCACTGACAGAGCCTCGTTCACAAAGATGAAGACCACAGAGATCTGAGGCAGGTCCTCTGGGTACGTCAGCAGCTTACACCTGTCAAGATAGATTTTAGATTATTAGCTAGGGCTCAAGCTACCTGGACTTTGTCGTTTGCATATCACTATGCAAAAAACGGTTAGCTGACACAACAGATATACTATATAAACTCATCTGGCTGTTGAATATACAGTCTACAGTCAGGAGACAGTTAGCTTAGGTTAGCATACAGATTGAAAACTGGGGGAAACAGCTCGCCTGTTAGTTAGCGCTTTCCTCCTGTTCGCAGTCTTTTAGTTAAGCCTTTGCTTCATATTTACTGCACAGACATGAGAAATGTCAGAAGCAGTGATTTAACACAAGAAAATGTAAAAGTCTCAAATTAAATCTACCTATGACTGCATAGGCTGTGTCATCATAATACTTCAAACTTTAGAAGACAATGTGCAAAAGACAAGGGACAATTCTGCTGTGACACCCCAGCGTTTCCTGAAAGATCCTTGAAAACCCCTTTTGGCCCCTAGGACTCCTGGAGCCAGCCAGCCCACCCCTCAACCCACAACAGTATAAACCTCCTGACATTTTGACTTGTAATAGCAAGAAAATCACAGGTAACTAATAATATTAATGATGGCTCCATTTGCGCCAGTACGCATCTGCAGAAGCAGGGCACTGGAACCTGCACACCTGCAGGAAATGGGGTGCCGATGTAATTAATGTGATTAGTTACACCTGTTTGAAAGGTCAAAATGTTCAGCCAGAAAGGTTATTAGATGGATGTGTTGAGTTGTTTTTTCAACTGGTTGGAGTTTCCGATGTCTTTTCCTTTTAGAAATGGAGTAAAACGTGCTGCGTCCCATTCCCGGTGTATTCCCATGGTGCATGCAGCCTTATATTTCTCTCCAAAAGCAAAGGCATGTACCCTGGATAACTTTTTCCTCAGTGCATCAAACCAACAAGGCAAAAGAAAAGTAGCACTCTTCTAAGCTATCATTTGATGGTGAAGCTGCAGCTCCCAGACCTGAATGTTCTGTGCTGTACTGTGACTACTGCTGCAGTATAGCTGCCATACTGAAACCATAGTCTGGTATACATTTCCCCAGGGTCAGGAGAAGAATGTATGGATTTTTTACTCAATTTGACAGGCTCATGACCAAGTAACATTTGGCAGCACCCACTACGGTATACTTGCCATTCTAAAGAATACCCATGGTGTCTTCTTATGTTGTTATTCCTATAAGACCATAATGTAAAGATTAGATACTTTTACGCCGAATCTTCCTACAAACAAGCACAATGTTTGCACCGTGTATATTATCACTGTCAATGCCTTTTCCCAACAATATCAACTAATTATTATGTTAGGGCAGTTCAAAGCACTTTGTTAATGTAAGGGAAGAACTGTGGTCCAGGACGGCGTCAATCTCTAACTGTAAACAAGATTTTTTATAACGCAAACCTAATAACTAATGGGAAACTAGAAGCTAACCCCAGTCTCTGTTGTGAAAAGTCATGTTTTGTATGTCCTAAAACCTCTGTTTTTAATATAAAATACTGTAATTTAAATTTGAATGATATATTTTGAACAAAGTTGCTTACTGGTGCATTGCATCTGCACTCATAAAACATTAGAGGCAAAAACTGTGCTTCATGTGTTTGATGAATGTTTATATCTTATTTTTCTCTTTATAATTCAGTGTGAGAATCCTGAAATGCTAGCTGCGGTACTCTTATAGAGTCTTGGTTTCTGCGGCATGTAAATGTTTTATGCAGGTTTCCAATCTGATTCGTTTCATGTACTATGCTATTACCAAGACCAAATGTCTATATCCATGTTAGCGGCTCTGCAAGGCTGTACTTTGTGCTTGGGGCTAAATGTTATAGTCAGCATGCTAATGCGCTCACAATGCTAATGTTAGCAGGTATAATGTTTATTGTGTTCACCATAGTTTAGCATGTTAGCATGCTAACATTTGCTAATTACCACTAAACACAAAGTGCAGCTGAGGCCTATGTGAATGTCAGTTGTTTTACAGGTATTTGGTCATAAACAAAAGTATTGCACAAATTTTGACCTCATGATGGCTCTAGATGATGATGGTGCTTTTAGCCACGCAACTAGTTAGTTATATAGTCAAAGTCAAAGTCAACTTTATTGTCAATCATCTGATCGAATTGCCAATCCCGCGAGATAAAAATAAAAATATATAAACAATATATAAATAGTATATACATATAAATATACATATATATTTATATATATATAGAGTATGTACAATATATACATCTACATACACATCTGTACACATCAGTGTAAACCGCCGTTCTACAGTGGAAAGCTTGATGGGTGAAACAACAGTAACTAACGGAGCAGTCAACTGGAAATATTCTAATGAACCAACTACTGACTGTTTAGTAACAGCTGGAATAATATTTTAGGACTGATTTTTCAGCATGTCCAAAGACAAATTTCAATGTGCAAAGAGATCGAAAGTTATATTTTACAAATGTTTGGATTTAAGCTCCATTATTGCTGATAGAAACTGTACAGCAATTTGACCAAGAGAAATGAAAAGCATTGCCCTCTGACTCCCTGAAAAGCCAAACCAAGATTTACAGTTCGTGTACAATCTGGCTCACTTGTGAATATCATATGAAAAGGCAGGTGGCATCTTCCAAAATGCCTGCTGCTGGCCTACTTCCTCTGGATGCCTCTCCCGTATGTGATGGTTAGCGGTTCCAGGCAGTGGGAGGAAAGGACCCAAGCGCAGACTAGTGGGAGCAGGTTAAACAATTATTGGAAAATTTAACACAAAAAAAAAGACACTTACAGCAGGTAAGGCTGGCAGATAAACAACAAACTCAAAACACAACACAAGGAAGCTTTGCTAGGCATTAGCCAGAAGCGAGTGGGAGTCCAAAAAGCCACAGCCATAAGTCCAGGAACGAGCAGCGAAACACAGGGATACACAGAACCACACGGTCCAATCATGGCACTGTGACGCTCGGGTCGAACCATCTGCTCCGGCTACACTTGGGAGTTTATTATGGCACCGACAGCCCTCCGAATTGTGACTCTTAATGAAATTGTGGAGCAATATGTATGATCTGATCCGCTTAGGGGGGCTGTTGAGGTCGTTCTCCCTGCAGCCACGGCAGGCAAGAGCTGGAGAGTCAGAGCAGCGGGAGTCTAGCTGGAGCCATATGCAGGGATAAACGCTGATGTCAGGTCACTGCTGATTCAATAAGGGGGACTCCGGGGCTGCTCTGCTCGGCTTTTACACTAACAACATATTCACATTAAGGGTGTGGAATTTCATTACTGAATTGTTAAGTTATTCCTGGGCATATGTTTTGCTGAAAGGCCCAATGCAGTGTTGGAGAGTAGCAAGTTGGCAACATGTTGGAATAACTGATAGCCTTTATTAAGATAAATGTATTTGGCTCTGAGAGTACAGCCCTGGAGTAGATGAGAAGGATAAAGATTTATTTGCTAGTCCACTGCTAAGCAGAGTAACACGAAACACCAACACTGACGGTATCTCCTTTTGTTCCTTTCTTACAGTTTCATTACAGCTGAGACATGAGCTCCAACGGCTTAGTGTTTTTTTCAGGGTGATGCTCTAAGTGGTCGTTTCGCAGGACGCTAATGAGAGAAACTGGTAATAGCTGGTGTTTACTTAGAGCACAATTCAGGCCATTTAGTGCGACTAGCTCTGTTTTGCGTTTAATGTGTTTGGAAAGACAGATTCTGTCTATAAATACACATGCTGACCCAATTATAGGTGGAGTAGAGTCATCTGTGATTTAGTCTGTTTGAAGCAAGCCAAAAAAAATCCCCTTGAGTAGGCTGGGTGGGGCTAGCCAATACTCTGAAAAACAATTATAGCTGGATATTTAAAGAAAGAGTCAAAAATCTATTTTGATAGATTGTAGAATAATTTGACTTACAAATGTTATTATACTCGCCTGCCTTGGTGGTGATGGTGTTGGTGATTTGTAGGTGAAAACCTACATATTCAGGTTAAAACCAGACACACTTGGTGGAAAAATGAGATAGATGTCAACTTTACAAATAACTGTTGTTCCAACAGCATTTACATGACTTCAGTGTAGCATGTTTCTGCAATCTGATGAACAAATTACGTAAGCAAAATATCTTCTAAGAATATTATCACAAGTGGAGAGCTCTAAACACAGCTGTGAGTGCACCGAAAATGCATTAAGGACACACTCACTCGGGGCATATTTCGTGGTGTTCATACATGTCCACATACTGAATGTACTGTAGGTATCGTGGATCCAAATGCATCCATGGCCACACAGAAGAATTGCCGAGCTGTGTGGCTGACTGCACATGTGCATTCTTTTATCAGGTCTCTGAAGTTTTCTGAAGCCTGGTTTGGGGGTTTTCCACTTGCTGTCATATTTTCCAAATAATTCTCAAACCAGAAAATCCCTATTTGGCCAAAAGGGAGGTTGGATTGATGATGAGCTGAAGTAAGGAAGCCACTATGTGTGAAAGGTGGAAGCTCAAAATCACCACCAAGACAAAAAAGAATTGGAGAAAGAATGCAACACTAAGTTCCTCATTGGCTTACAGACTTTAGTGTCTGTATGTATAAACATATAACCTGAATAACTTCAGTGACATCCCTGGATAACTCCAATCACATCCCTTAATTTAATCCACATTCATCTATATTATGCATGCTTTTTTAGCACTGTTACATTGTAATTAACACAGTTAGTTATGCTGTTAGCCAGTGATCAGCAAGTTCATTCATTCATTCATTCATTCATTCATTCATTCATTATCCATACTACTTAGCCTGAAGGGGGGCTGGAGCCAATCCCAGAACATTGGGCGAGAACACGGGGGAACACCCTGGACTGGTCGCCAGTCAATCACAGGGCAGACAAACAGACATTTAGGGAGACACATTCACACCACATTCACACACCGATGGGGACGCAGTTGCCATGCTGGTCTCCACCGGGGGCAACTCGGGGAGCTGGGATCGAACCACCAACCGCTCAGCCACAGCCGTCCCTGATCAGTGTTTTGCTTAATCTTATTGGTGTTTGCTGAGGAAGGAAAGGGCTTCCCCCAGTTGGTCCAGGCATCTGCACCAGCAATATCGTAATGTCAAACCAGATAGCAAGTTCTCACACACCACGACCCCAAATGAGAGCACCAGGAATCTGCTTCACACCCAGGCATTCGTTAGGTCCCAGGCCATCGTAGGAAGACATCCCCACTCAACCAAAATAGAGCTCTGCTTCCTACTAATCCCAGATGAACAGGTGCATCTATTTAAAAAGACTAAATCCTCTCCAATCCACCATTAGAATACCAACCTTCTTTCTCCTCTCCCACTGTATGTGCCCCCCCTTCCTATTTTTCTTCCCTCTTTCTGTCTTTCCTGGATTGTGGGCAGAGAAACAAAAGCATTGAGTCCTGAATGAGCTGTGGAAATCTGCAAGAGGAAAACTACTTCAGAAACTAAAGCTTTAACCACCCTTCCCCCTGAGAGAGTGCCAGAGTGTTTGACTGAGCATGCTATTTTCAAATACAATGGTGAATTGACACTTCTCATTCAATTTATTATCACATTTTTCTGTGCGCCAAGTTCGTCAAACCTAGTGATGATTACCAATATCAACCAGAACACCCATAAGTTCTTCAAGGCCTGAAATCTACACAAGTTGTACAAGAAACATGACTACGCAGTGGTGGTTTAGTTCAAAACTGCATAACCAAATATTTTTATATTACAATGGACTATGTAATGTAATGTACGTGTAGCGATGAAGCCACAGAGAATTATGACCCAACTCAACTAAATAGCCAGATATTTCCCTCAGGAGTTGGTGGAGACCAAAACTGAAGAACTAAAAGGAAAGTGAACATTGGACTTACATTCTTCAGGCGACCAAACACATGGCACCAAATAAATGCTAATGTTGCTCTGTCTCTACTGGATGTGTACTTCGGCAACTTCTTTGCCAACATGTGTGCTGCACGTTTATAATATATGTGAAAATGTCAAAGACATGCAGTATTGAATTTGTAAAATCCCTGAGAATGTCACAAGTTCAGGTACATTTCAGTTGTGGTCCTCATGAAATAAAGACTACAATGCAAGATAGGAAAACTACACATTGTGTTAACTTGTGAAAATGAGAATCTATAGCATAGCATAAATTTAGATCAGGATTTTAAACTTATATTAAGACCAAGAGTCGCCACAGTGGTAAGAACAGTGTACCTAGGAGCCAATTTTAACCCTTATTCAAAGCAGGACCTTGTTAAAAAGCAGCTTGGCATTAGAGTGTTCCAGTCTGTATGTCAGGAATAGAAAACGGTGTCTCTTTCCAGATAAGCAGATAATGAAGGAGGGGATATGTCAGAATGAGCTGCGTTTCTATCAACTCTATCACTCTGCACTATCTGCACTTAAACTCCTATTGAACGAAGTTGAGTCATTAACTGTTGGGGCAGCAAAGAGTGGAGATTTCCGTGATCCCAGGCTGAAGGAACGTCTTAAGAAAGTTCAAAGAGGACTAAAGCAACAAGGATTGAAAGAAAAGGCTTGGAATCAGAGGAGGAGGAAGAAGTGGAAGGACAGAAGGGGTTACATGATTTTCTTTCGACTCTCATCTGTTTTCTTTGACCTCAAGGCCTCTTGAAAAACTGAGAGGCCCGTCAGGCAGCACAATACCTGGTGGACACTGAGTGACGGGACAATAGGGTGAGAGCCTGGCTTTGACAGTGCTCAGCCACAAGACGGAGTGTTCGCGCCCTCCGAGTACAGGCTCACCATGGCAGAAGCACAGTACTGCAAACCAAAGCTCTCATGAAAGCAGGGGAGTTTGAGCTCTACTAATTATAATTTTCCCCCTGGGCCAGAAACCAATTTGTCTCATTTTCAATACCACCAAGTTCACCCTATCACGTTGACAGAATGGCTCAGGGCACTGTTTGAAAAGCTGTAATGAAAACAATTTCTTCTAAGAACCAGTGGGGTCTGCACTTGAAAAATGCAGAAAGAGTAATCCCTCCACTCCTATCGCCGTAAGTGGGTGGAGGAGCAAGCATAAATTCTATTGTAGCAGTCCAATTGTGTGATGTTGGAAATAAGGTTGACAATCCCCTGGGGCTAGTCTGGGGAGCAAGCTATTCACACGAGCATAATCACAACCTTTCTAAATATGACTTACGTTCAGGCCTGTGCAGTCTTGGCTTTTGTTGTGGACACAATGTGATGTGCACGGGCTGTGTCGGCTCAGCAACATACAAAAAGGAGGAAAGGGCCGGGGGTATCTGAGTGTGGGACAGTGTTCCTGGCTTTCTTAAAAGCCCTCGTTTTCTTCTTTGGCATGACCTAATGAGTTCACCATGAAAAACAGAACAGTACAAAGTGATAACTTGGGTGTAACGGACGTGGGATTTTGAAGCCAGACAGTTTTTATTGAGTTAAACGTCAACACCACCATACTAACATAACGATGTTTGGTAGGTAGATTGTATATCATGTTC
>JAVQJF010098024.1:0-13032 GCA_036023855.1 Gadopsis marmoratus | reverse complement strand
GACCACTCTGCCTTGGGAGACCCTACCAGGGGCTAATGCCCCAGACAACACAGCTCCCAGGGTCACAGGGGCACCCAAACTCCTCCACCACGTTAAGGTGGCGATTCAAGGAGGAGAATAGAGGTGCGTTCAGGAATATACAGCTTTCAAAGTGGCAATTGATCTGCGACAGGCCTCTGACTGCTCATGGTCAGACTCTTTGCATGCCTTGCCTAATATTTTATTATTTTGAAACAGCGATCGTTTCAATGCAAAGGTGAGGTGTATCTTTATCTTTACTGAAAGTTAGCATGATGAATGCACACTGATCAGTCCATTCTTCATTAAAGCTGCGGTTTCCCACGTCAACTTTCCTCTTGAGGCTCTTTGAGGTGACATGTCTGCGTGTGTCACAAACAATTCAAAGCTTTCCTTCCAGCTTCATGCAAATGATTTCCACCAATCAGGACACCAATAGCGTCAAAACCGATTAACATGTCCAGCCAATCAGGGATGCATTCTGCAATTGCATTTTATATGTTTAATATCTGGACACCATTATGGATATCCCATATTTTTTAGGCGTCTGTTCACACTGAGAAAACATTTATGAGGTTATTATGGTAGCATATTTTATAGACTTTTATTGCACACACATGGGATTGAAACAGTGAGGTGGTTTGGTCCCACTTTCAAAAGGCTGTTTTCATTTCTGTATGCCACCAGATGTCGCTCTTCATGTTTAGAATGAAGCCCCAAAGCTTCAAATCTTTATCAGCACAAAGCTTCATCCATCTATCTCTAGTATACTGTAATAAAAGAATTTTAATCTTAACCAGGGTTTGGAACTGTATCACCATACATGAATCACAAGGGATGGTCGCCCCTGCCTGACAGCCTGGGTCCGCCATTACTGGGCATAACTCTAGTTGTTGGATAACTTGATCGAAGTTGAGGTTGGATGATCACTTGGTATCTGGTAAACAGCACTGATATAAAAGGATACCAGCCTGAGTGAGTGAGCACTGTCAAGCCCTTTGATTTCTAGTCAAAACCTCCACTTTCTGAACATGATCTGTACATCCACCAACAGCCCAGTGACACTAGCGGGTAATCCAGCTGAGAGGTGGTGCAAATGGTGGAGATGAGAGTTCTGAGGTGCAACCTGGGTTAACTTACATATGGCAGTCCATTCAACAGTCACACAATACCTGAGCCAAATCGGGTTTTATTGTTAGATGTTGTATCATTTAAAAAAAAGTTTTTAAAAACCTGTTAGTTTACTCAGTAGTACTACTTGTATTGTGTGCACTTCATTTGATGTTACCATTTATTAATCCAGAACACCTGAGCTCATTGAGGCTGCATGCCTATAAAGCTAGGATGGTGGAGGCATGGCCGCTTCCTCATCCACACAAAGCCTTTTTATTATGTTATAGCATAGACGTAGTCTATCTGTGATTTGGGTTGGGGGTCACTGGTCATTCTGTTGTTGGCCTTTTTCCCTGGTTAGGTTAGTTTTGCACTGTTTTGGGGAAAAATATACTAAAACACGTGCGAGCTGCCCATATTTGTCCTTGTCCAACCTTCCATCAAGACAAAAAGAAATATGGGGTTGACCACATTTGAGTTGTAATATCTATTTATTCTTAGGTCAATAATGACTGCACCATACATGGTTGAAGCATGTTAGGCCAAAGAAAAAAAAACTGCAGGTGGTTTTAAATCTTAACAACCCATTCAGGTGCCTTCCTATCTGACGTTTAGGCATAAAAATCTCTTCCTTCCAGCTTCATGTGGCCTGTTTTTGGTGTAGAATAGAAATAAGTAAGCATATTTTGCTGATACTTCAGAGGACTTACTGAAGGTTTTGTTTTTGTTTTCTGATTATAAAATGTTGTTGGTATAAAAATGTTGATGTTATTCCATTTGTTGTTCTGATTATATATGAGGACACTGCTGATAATAAATGGTCAACTGTAAAATGTAAACAAAAAAGAAAGAAACCTGACATTGGTGCGTCATCACTGCAGGGTGTGCTGATTCAAATGCAGCTCATTATGAACCGGATCCCTTGTACAAAATAATGCATTGCTATTGCACCACCACACAGATTAAAAAGTGTGATTTAGTTCTATGAATACTACACTGCATATTGCAATTTTTTTTGTTATTTTTATATGCCATTAAAAACATTTTTAATTCATTCATCTTTGAAAAAATCCTTTACATTTGTTATATATAAGTCTTATTTCACATCGCTCCTCTTCATATAAGGAGTTGTGTAATGAAAGAGCTGTCTTTTGATTCCCTTCAATGAATCAAATTTATGCAAATTGATTAAAAGCTATTGCTGTTGGTCACCATCAGTTTGATAGAGGCTTCCATTAATGGGTGAGAACATTAAAGGGATAAGTATTTTCAAGAGATTAATTGTGTCATTGTTGTCACATACAGTGTGTACAAAGTGCTACCAGATACAATAACGGTATGGCATTTACACCAGAATCACGTGAGAAGGACAACTGATGATGGTGCAGAACTGCTTTTTTTTATTAAAACAGTTGCTGTCCACTTAGAGTGAGCTCACTGCTGATTAACAAAGCGTTGACTAAGAAAAAGACAAGATTCAACCCTGAAACACACAGTATATAAAGCATAATAAGTGCACACTGTATCATGCGGAACAGAACAACAAACGATGGATTATATCATTTTCTTCACTTTGAGTAACACTGTAACAGATTAAAGTCAACACTGCCTAGAAATAATCTTCCCACATAACAAAACTGATGCTAGTCCATAACTAAGTTATGCATTAACTTACATTATCAGTGCAAGCACATATTTGACAAATGCAGAGACGTAAACGTTAGTTGATTCTGTGCAGATCCTGTACAGTGACAAACACCACCTGAAACGACACAGTTACACCATTATTATTAAAGGGCGGCTGTGGCTGAGAGGATAGTGCGGTCGTCCATTAACCCCGGGGTTGGTGTCGAAGTGTCCCTGGGCAAGACACTGAACCCCGAGTTGCCCCCGGTGGAGGCCAGCATGGCAACTGTGTCCCTGTTGGTGTGTGAATGGGTGAATTAGACTACTGTTCTAAACTTAGATTACTGGTACAACGCTTTGGGAACCGTTTCGGTTGAAAAGCGCTATATAAGAAAGAGTCCATTTACCATATTACAGCCATTCTGACTACGAGCTTAATGTGACAATGAGTAAAGAATAAAGAACATTTATTACGCACCTCGATTTCGAATACGTACTGTATACAGTCAGCCATTCAAATTGGTACAAATAGATATTAAGTTGTAATTTGGTGGCACTTTTCAGTTTGTTTTTTAAGGTGTTTTTCCAAATTGTCAGTATTCACTAGGACAACATCCTGGCTCCAGCCTTCATACTTAAAATTTTCCATTCACATTATCTATTTACATTTATTCATTGACGCTTTTGTCAAAATTGATGAGCAAATCAAATCTCTGTAGTGACTTGTTTTTATTTGTTTAATTAATACAATAATTACAAAAATGTATAATACACACACACACAGGTAAAGACAGACTCTGCTACTAGACTGCAGCTCTCTATGTGCTCGTGCAACAGGATTGGTATTTTGTTTCTGTTGGTAATGTGGTCAAATTAAGGTTGTTTGTATTTGAATTTTGGGAAATATTCAGTTCGGACCGGCTGGAGTTTTGTGCATTCTGTTAGAGAGTGCAGCTCTGTTTTGACGTTTTGACCACATCTCTTTGGAGAGCCATGATGTTTTGATTCGGCCGATCTCAATAGCCAGGCTGTGCACACCGGGTCTGTACTTTGTCAAGGTAGTGCTTTGTTTAGTGTTAGTCACTGTGGTCAGGTAATCTGTCAGACTGTATTGTCTTTTCAGGGCCAGATAGCACTGCACTTGGCTTTGTGCTTTTGTTTGTATGTTCAAATTGTTGATGTAGTTTTGTTTCTGGTGTGTTATCATTAGTTTCTCAGACTGGTCCTGAGGCTGAGCATGATTAGAAAGGGAAGTGGAATCTTAAAAAATGATTATCTGTAAAGATGTGTTACTAATGTGAAGTTATATGTGCTTCCTTGAGATCTGGATCTTTTTTGAAAAATCATTGTCTTTGTCTTTTTCATGTTTACTGCCAGGACCCAGGTCTGGCAGTACTGATCTAGCAGGCCCAGGTTCTGCTGAAACCCCTGCTGTGTATGCGACAGCAGAACCAGGCGATCTGCATAGAGCAGAATTTTGATCTCTGAGTCATGTAGAGTGAGACCAGGTGCTGCTGATTTGTCTAGGAAGGTGGGCAATTTTTAAAATTTTTTATTGCTGACTGTTAATCCTTTGAATTTTGCTTTTATTTTCAATCTTTTGACTTGTTATGTAATTTAATATTATTTTACATTGTTATCACTCAGTTCTATGTATTTGAGGTGCTCTTTTGTCAAAGCACTTGTAAACGAAGTTTTTTAAGGTGCTATATAAATAAAGTTATTATTATTATTATTAATAGATGTTGAACAGAGTTGGATTAAATCAGCAACACTGTCTCACTCCACACTTCTGAGCGAAAATGTTGTCCTTGTTGTTTTTGACATTTTTTACACTCTATCCCCCCGCTTCCCCTCTCTCCCCCTCTCTCTCTCTCTCACTCTCAACCCAGCTGGTCGAGGCAGATGACCGCCCACCCAGAGCCTGGTTCTGGTTCTGCTCGAGGTTTCTGCCTGTTAAAAGGGAGTTTTTCCTTGCCACTGTAGCCTAGTGCTGCTCATGGTGGGAATTGTTGGGTCTCTGTACATACAATCAGTCTAGACCTGCTTTATATGAAACAGTGCACTGACATAACTTTGTTATGATATGGCACTATATAAATAAAACTGATTTGAATTAAACCACACCATTGTTTGTGTATGTTGATTTCATTCTGCCATATGTCTTAGCCCCTACACCACGTGTGGTGTACATATCCAGTTTGACTTTTACTCAAGGCGCTGTGTTTGGTAAGGGAGTTTATGAGACTCAAATTTATAATACTACAAAGAACCTTCCCCAGATAACTGTTCACACAGATGCCTCGGTAATTATTTAGCAAATTTATCTCCGTTTTTGAAAATTGGTGCGATGAGACCATGATTCCAGATGTCAGGGAAGTGACCTACACTCAGAATCAAAATGAAGAGTTTCAAGATGGTAAATTGGAATTTTGGGCTAGTGCATTTCAGCACCTCATATGGCAAGCCTTTTTAACATTTACTCAGTAGGGCTGACTAGCAGCGATTTTAGTTTTCACTAGTGGAAATTACATTTCGACATGTCAAAATGTTAATTTAAGATATCTGTAAAGCAATTTTGACATGTTACAAATATATTTTCATATGTAAAAATTACATTTCAACTGATTTACAGATATCTTTAATTCAATTATAGATATCAGTAATTGCTTTTTCACTAGTAATAATAATGATCACAGATATCTACACTTTAATTTTGACATGTTGAAAAAGGGATTGTGACTAGTGGAAATGTAATTTCATATTAAAGATATCAACAACTGCATTTCCGATTTTTTCCGACATATCAACAAACCATTTCGGATATGTGGGCGTCACATCATAAAGTAACACAAAGCCATTGGTCGAATTTTTAATAGAATGTGTCTAACTCATGAATATTCAACAAAGGCTAATACTTTGTGAAACCGTGCTCTATTTTCCGTTGCCAACTTTGTCAACACATCTGCTGCTCCACAGTCCAGTAAATTGTGGTAAAGCACCTATTAACTGATTTACTAGTCGCCATCACAACTCAAAAAAGAAGAAGAAGGAGTACAACATGGCGTAGCAAGTGACGCGCGTATGAACAAGGTGTTTCCGGTCAGAGGGAACTATGAACCACAGACGCTTCCATTGTCAACATAAAGAGAATTGTTCACCAACTTTCTACAGAGTCGGCAAATGACGATTTGGCAGTTACAGTTAAGAAGTTAAGAAGCAGCCTTCTGGAGACCAGACATTTCTTTTCCTGGTATGGAAAACTTATGACCCGCCATACTCTGCCTCTGATTGGCCAGTACTCGTTGCTTTGTTGGTAGGCATGAGGGTAAGCCAATCAGAGGCAGAGTAGGACGGGTCATTAGTCAAAATTACCATATTGATTTCGGATATGTAGCCCATATTACCATATTTATTTCGGATATGTACCTACCTCAGTGAAGATATCTACAATTACATTTTTGACTGGTGGAAATTCCTTTTTTGATATCTGAAATTCAATTTTGACTAGTTTTAAAAAGAATTGTAGATATCATAAATATAATTGTTACTAGTAAGAATATAATGGTCTATGGCTTGCCATAATGTTCACTAGTTGTGATTGTATTTCAGATATCTGAAATGCAATTCTAGATATCTGAAATGCAAATCTAGATATCTAAAATTACATTCTTACTAGTTACAATTCCATGTGGATATATCAATAATGTATTTTTGACTAGTCAGAATTTAATTTTAGATACTATGTACAATTACATTTATGATACCTGTAATGTTAAGACAATTTTAGATATATACAATGAACATCGCCACTAGTAAGAATTGAATTATTGATATCAACAATTGACATTTTGAGTAGTGAGAAATTAATTGTAGATATCTTTAATTAGAATTGTTACTTGTCAAAATTACATTATGGATATGTTGGCTTGGAATTCTAACTTGTGAAAAAGCAATTGTTGATATCTATAATTGATATCAGCCCTACTGATTAAATGTTAAAAGGGCTTGCCATACACCTCATCCATGGTTTTTGTGTTTTAGAGCAGGGTTTTTCTCTTAGGTCCTGCTCATTAATGGGGTAGTGCAGGGGATTCAGATTTTCTTACTTTGCCAATTCTAGATAATTTAATTTTGTTGCAATAAAACACCTGGCATCGAGTGTCCTTGGTGCATATTATTGGAACTATAAGGTGAATGGTGAGAACTGTTACAGAGCCAGTGGCCAGAACCCACTGACCATCTAATTCAGCGTGGAGCTGAGCTGAGGTGCATGACTGACATGATTTCTGAGACAAAATTAGTTGCGAAAGGAACTCATAGTCACCTGATCATGGCAGGGGTCAGGGTAGTTACAGATGTCCTCTGGGAAGACAGAATGAATCAACATTTTCACTGCTTTAGGATAAACATAGGTGGGCTGACACAGATTCCCCTCCTTCACACCGACCCTGTGAAACATCTGGAATAGAAAAGAGATGATATTTCATGACTGCTGGTGTCTGTGAATACACTAATCCTTGTGGATTCACAGTCATCAGTAGCCAGGTAATGCAATGGTTGTAACACTTTTGCATTTTACATGAGTACTAACCAGTTTCCTCTGCAGAAGCCTGTAGACCTTCTTCCGACGGGCACGGTCAGCCCTCAGGCTTTTAGCAGCATGGAGCAGAGGTGCTATCCACACAGGAAGTCTGAGGAAATGAGAACATTTAGACATTTGTCATTTTCAGTGACACACTTTACAACAACCTGATAACGGTTGACTCCGTAGATACACTGGTCTTTGTTACTATGCCCAATATTTATTTAATGTTTGTTTGTATACATAGCTATGGCTGGTTGGATACTTGTGGTTCCTAGAGTCTCTAAAAGTAGAATGGGAGCCAGAGCCTTCAGCCATCAAGCTCTTGTCCTGAACCAGCTTCCAGTCTGTGCAGGCCCCCTCCTCACATTTATGAGTAGACTTAAGACTTTCCTCTTTGATCTAGCTTAGAGCAGGGCTGACTCAGGTGAGCCCTGAGCCATTCCTTAGTTATGCTGCTATAGTCCTAGACTGCCAGGAGACTTCCCATGATGCACTGAGCTCCTCTCTCCTCCTCTATATCTGTACGCACTCTTATCCCATTAATGCTTGTTACTAACTCCACTGCTTCCCTTTCTCTCCTCTTTCTCTCCTCCTGTTGCTTTCTGCAGACATTTCTGCCTCCAGAGCTGTGGAGTCTATATCTGTGGTTGCAGCCACCTGCTGCTATTATTATTCTTATTAGTATTACTATTATTAATATTAATGTCATTACCACTACCATTACTTTACATCTCCATTTAGAGCTGTACTATATGTATACTCTCTCTCTCTCTCTCTCTCTCTCTCTCTCTCTCTCAACTCAACTGGTCGAGACAGATGACCGCTCACCCAGAGCCTGGTTCTGATTCTGGTTCTGCTCGAGGTTTCTGCCTGTTAAAAGGGAGCTTTTCCTTGCCACTGTCTCCTAGTGCTCCTCATGGTGGGAATTGTTAGGTCTCTGTAAATAAAGAGGCGGCCTATAAAAAAAACTTAATTGAATTGAAATTTAATTATCTGCCAGGAATACAAACTGAGATTAGTCCTTTGGTTTTTAGTTGTTGCAATTTTGTTTAACTAGGGTTACTCAAAATGTGTCTGTCTAACTTAAATAAGTTTGCAAAATGAAGACTGGCCCAACACTACAGACAGATGAATGTGTGCATCCTAAACTGAGGACTGGGAAAGTTGAAGCAAACCTTTAGCTTACCCGAATGAACAGCAGAGATCAACATACATATCCATGCGAGGGCGATGGAGGGCAGCAAGATCTGTGAACCCAAACACACCGTTTGTCTAGACAAGACTTACATGTGACAGTGATAGAGTGTTTACTCCAGTCCAGTTTAGAAAAATTAAATAAACACTGAAATTCAGGATATACGTCTCTGTAGCTGGTTAACAGAAAGATACGTCTTCCTGAGCACAAACTAGTTGACACATTAGATTAAATATCATTTCCTGTCAAATTGTTGAGTTTTCTGGTGAGATTTTTATACATTTGTCTTGCGTCACAAATCAAACTTTGTTTTACATACAAGACCTGATTTAACAACATACATACGTCTTTTCTATGAAGTCACCATACAAAAATCACCAACGAATCATTCTGTGACCTTCACCACATGGTCATGCTATTTTACAATCTTAAGCAGAGTAACAGTTAGCATAGTACATTAACAGAAATAATTATATTTTTCCCTTTTTATACTTTCAAGTAACCTTTTATACAATTTTAAATCAAACTACAAACAAACAGGTCTGTCTTGATGTGTTTTTCCTGTTACCATAGATTTGAATGATAAATCTGAATGATAATCTCAGGTTCATTCATTCATTCATTCATTAACCATACTGCTTATCCCGAAGGGTCGCAGGGGGGGGGGCTGGAGCCAATCCCAGCAAACATTGGGCGAGAGGCAGGGAAACACCCTGGATTGGTCGCCAGTCAATCGCAGGGCAGACAAACAGACATTTATGGGACACATTCACACCACATTCATACACCGATGGGGACACAGTTGCCATGCTGGCCTCCACCAATCTCAGGTTATCACTGACAAATGCAGTTAGATTGATTCAGAGTATATCTAGGAAATTAAGTGTTGATTCACACTTATTTTATAGCATAATTTTTTTAATCTTCTGGCTGGTGGAGGATTTCCAGTTATTCTAAGTCAAAAGGTTAAAATCCATAAGAAGTTACAAGTCTATGGGGTCAAGTCTAAAATCAAATTTTTAGTCTATAAAATGTCACAAAGTTCTGCAAAATGCCCATCACAGGATCTAAGAGCCCAAAGGGATATCTTCAGATTCAGTGTTTTGTCAGAGCAACAGTCCAAAACCCAAAGATATTCATTTTTAAAGCGCATTCAACACAGAATAGCCGCAAATCTTCACAGTTTAGAATCTGGAACATAATTGCCAGTTTTACTTGATCAAACAAAATTCTAAATTGTTGCAGCTTTATTTCAATCGACCCGTTCATCAACCAACTAATTGTTTCAACTCTAACTACAGTCATCTTTAGAGTCTAATAAAGACAACAATGGCGTATGATTTGAAACCTGTAATAATAATATTGAATATTATGACTTTTGACCCAAGGGGAGCTGGAGCACCAACTCCAGTGCACGCACATCCCTGACAGGACAGGACAGACCCACAACCGGGGGCAAACTTAGGGGTTCAGTGTCTTGCCAAGGGATGGACAGGAGGAGCTGGAATCGGAACACCAACCCAGGGATTAAAGTCAGATAACCACAGCTCTAATTCCGGAACCACAGCTACCTAACATATGGCCCTTCACGCCACAGCCCCAACATAACTGTATTTGGAATATCAGTCATATACAGAGAGGTGGTGAGGTAGTGGGAGGTGACAGACGTCAGTTTTCTATAAAGCGTGCATGCATCAACTTGGGTCAACTTTGACCTCGGTTGCCGCTGTCTTTCAAAGCACAACCAATGAGATAACAGCTGTATGTGACATAGCCAGAAGTGACACATGCAAGCAGGGAATGTAGAGAATGGAAGAAAAACTCAACAAAAGAAAAACAACATTAAAAACATACCATGATCCCTCTAGGAAAAATGATGCATGGTGAAATGTCAGCAGTCAGATGGGGCTACTAGATTTTGGAAGAGGCACCTTCAGGGCTTATTCTTCCTCGTTGTCATTTCATTTTAAAGCTGTCTTTCCAGTCCAGTGGTCCTTATAGAAACTAAATATCTAAAATAATCTCCTCCCTTGAACGCTGTCTCTGCATTGTATGATACCTTTAACGTTGTCGTCTCTCCGCTCTATTATCTGTAACGGTATCATAATTTCTTGTCTTTCATGTGTCAAATCATGATATAAGGATATGCTCAACTGTTTCAGCCTCGTGGCATTGATCGCAAAGACCCGTTGGATGTTTTCCGATGATAAGTGTACTGTTACGGTTGCTGTGCCCACTTCTGAGCCTGCATATTAATACTTGCTGTTTCCACTTTGTTCCCCTACTTCTTTACGTACCTACTCTTTTTGGATTCAGTGTAAATGTCTCTCTTTTAATGCATTATCTCCAATGCGTTGCCACTGTTGATTTACTTTCCTCTGCACTATGCCTTTTAATACTGATTTCAACAATTCCTTCTTTGACCTCTTCTTTTACCATTTTGTTCGCTCTTTCCCAGGATACCAGAATGTTCTGGGACCCACACGAAGGTGATATTTTCCCCTTGCCTGACCATTCATGAGTCAGAAAGCATGATTTCATGAAGCAGATCCTGATGCCATCTGGCTGAACCTGTCTTAATCCTTGCAAGGGCCAAGACAGAATAAAAGCATATTCATGTTGCTGCAACTAACCTGTTTAATACATTCTCATTCCATCACCATGGCAGACAATATATACGGCGCCTATAACAGTAATCACTTGTTCACCGGCAGTCTTATTACTTAATTTTAAGTAATTCCAGATCTACACACGGATTTTCTAATACCCAGACAGATCTAACACCGCAGTTGCACAGATCTCTATACTCTCATAGCTTTTCAGGGTTCATACAGCTTGTTACTTAAGTAAAGTTCAAGCACTTTTCAAGCACTTTCATGGTACCTAAAACAAAATTGTTCAGATTCTCGAAGCCTTTATCATTACATCTAAATTGTTACTACAAATGCCAGGAGATAAAAACAAAGATTTATTTCAAATATTAACAGATTTTTGTTTTACATGAGTGATTGTGTAGATGGACAAACACCAGATGATGATGAAAATTAAGCATTTTTCAAGGAGTAGTTTGAGCTCAAGCATATCCCTAACCTTGAAAACATAATGCATAAACATAAACTTAAATTTAAGAATATTCCATCCAGACCTTCGAGATTTTGTATGAACCCTGTCTTTTGCCACTTGATTTCATGTCCAGCCAAATCTTATTTACAGTTCTCTTACTTCTCCCAGCATGTCTGCAGCACCGTTATTGTTAGATGGCTATCTCCATACCCCTTAGGTTGACCCAGCTGACCAGCTGTTTCCCAAACCACAATGGCATTTAATCTTGGAGAGCAACACACAGTAACTGCTCTCAAACACCCTTAGAGCCAGAGCTTGCATAATATCCAGGTCTGCTAGCACACATTTTGCTGCTGATCCGGACATGGTGGCTCCATAGTCTATTCCTGGTCTTATTAAGGCTACATAAATATATTGCAGAGATGCAAAGCCACCTCCCCACTCCAATGCTGCAAGACACTTTATTACATTTATTATCAACATATCTAATATTCTCCATGGTGCTATGCTTTCTCCTGGGGAAGAGCAGGTATCTTACCATCAAGGCAATTTAAGTCGGACGCACGCTTTAAAAAAGCGCATGCAAGGATATTCATTCCAAACTTGTTGTAGCCTATTACACTCGTGCACCTTACCTTCATCTGAAGTGGCGCAAACTGAGCACCGCGAGGCAGCGTCGGCAGAAGCAACAAATGGAAGTCAGGGTCAGTGGAAACTATATTAATGACTTCACAACACCTCTAGGCGAGTTACAAGGTAACAACTGTAAGCATGCTAGGCTGCAGTAGATAGACTGTTTAGTATTTGATCTATATCAGAAACTTAGAACGGTTGAAAATACATATGAGGGGTTAGGTCAAGAAGTGACAGTCTACCCTACCCGTGGCTGTAAATTCGGATCCGGTTTGGTAACAGAGTATGATCAGCTGATGACTGGATAATGTGTTGGCCTGTGGTCATTAGGTTGGTTAGCTGGTGTGATTGACAGAAAGGGCGTGGTCCAATGACAAGTCCAAATCAATGACTCCTTGTTCAAATTCTCATGACAATCACAAACTGTGTTGTCAAATCTGTGGGATTATTTATTCATTCAAGTATGAGAAGCGGTACGACATTGTACATTACGAGGTCAAGTGAAGTCTCATTCATACTGTTGTAAACTGTAATGTATTTTATGAGCTTAAAAAATGTTTGTATGCAAAATTTGCATCACTGGAGTCGCTATAGTGTAGGGGAAATAAAGTGCAATATTTGCTTAATGTAGCAGATTAAGTTGCACCAAATGGAAATGCTCAGTAACAGAATCAATTTCATACCACTATATTTTAGTACAGCACTTGAATACATTTAATTACTGTAGGCTACATTCCTAGAGGAGAATAAACCATAATTTATTCATTTGTCCCTAAACAGCTGGGACGCTGATTTT
>JAVQJF010098023.1:0-37668 GCA_036023855.1 Gadopsis marmoratus | reverse complement strand
ACGCAGCTGCACCTAATCAGGTGTTGAGTGGCTCGTGGGGCTCAACACCTGACGGAACGATTTAAAGAGGCGCAGCTGGGGAACCGAGGGGGAGAAGGAGACTGGAGCCTGAACCAGGGAAGAGAGAGGCTGGAGCAGGATCCAGGAGATCTCGGTGGCAAGAACAGAGAAGCCAAGGACTAATAAGATACCCCGAACGGGAAGATATTTAAGTTGCCTTTTGTCACTTTTCCCTGAGCCCTGTAAGTTGTGATTAAAGAAATCTTTAGTTTGGAAAGTCTGGCCCGTGAGAGTCATCATTTGGGGAGTAAACCTGCTCCTGGGTAGAGCGAACGTCACACATTATTTACAGCAGTGGCTTGGGGGTAGCATTAGAGTAGTTTGGGGTTCAGTCCCTTGCTCATCGACACCTTGGTAGTAGTTACTGACGGAGGGGCTTCTGACACACATTCCTCTAATACAGTGATTCCTAACCATGGAGATATGTGGAAAGATTGTGGGGTAGCTCAAATAGTCTGAAAAATAGAAATCATGACTGATTTCTGACTAGTTAGCTAAAAGTAAAAAGCTAAAAGTAATGGATACATGGTTTAGATAGTTTTGTAAGAGAGGATAAACATTTGAAATAAAACAGTGTAAATAATCACCTAAAATGAATGGATAAACAAGTGAAATAGCTAGCTAACGTAAAGGATAAACAGTTTAAATAGTTAGCTAAAAGTAATAGTTAAACTGTTCAAATACTAGATTGAAATGAATGGATAAGCAGCCGAAATTGTTATCTAAAAGTAATACATATTTTAAATAGTTAGCTAAAGTAATGGACATTTTGAACATGAAGGGGTACTTGAGTTCATCTGATAGGGATGTGGGGGTAGTCAGAGTAAAAGGGTTGGCAACCACTTCTCCACCAGATAAAACCACCAGGGACTTTAGCCTTCTTTTAAAATTGTCACCTAGAAAGGGTTCTTCATAGTTCTTTAAGTTGAACTTACATCTCTTTCCATCCTTTTTCGAGCTTTTCTTGCCAGCACACCCCTGGTGTGTGCCTGCAGGAGGATCACGGCGTCTCTCTTGCGCTTCAGTTCCTTCCTGACCAGGTATCCTCTGGTTCTGGCCTGCAGCACGATGGAGGCCTGCCGCTTCTTCTTGTACTGGAGGTGGAGTTGGCGAGATCGAACCTGTGCCTGCAGTCTCGCAAAACCCAGCTGGACCTAGAATTAGAACATAATTAAAGGTTTAATGCAAGCCTGGGCCTGTATTCTCACGTTTGCAAATTCTGGTATACTAAAAAGTGACTAACCACTTTGTACAGCTTTCTGCCTTTGTGTCCTCTCCAGTTTTTCTGAATGACAAGAGCACCTGCCTTTTTCCTCAGGAATTCTCTCCTTGATAGGGCATGAATCATACAGACATGAAGTCGCAAGTCACATGAGCAAGAAAAAAAAAAAGCAAACTGTACAGCTTTGTCTCATACCTGTATTTGTAGCCTCTCAGGACTTTCTGGATCAGAAGTGCTTTCTCATTCAGTTCTTTAATTCGCTCCAGCTCAAGCATGGTGTCATGGAAGTCCTGAGAGAAAACAGTAGAAAGTTTTTGGTGGAAATATTGACATTAAATTTATAATTATACCGAATTGGGAAAATTAACAGATCAACCAAATTATGTGGTTTGACTTTCCCTCTGAAATACACAGAAGGTCCGTGTTGACCATAAAAAAATTGATTTTAATTCCATTTTCTTTGGGTTCATAAATTCTAATAGTAGATTTATGTGTCCAATACTCATAGAAGGCAAAGAGCTTACAGCCATGATAGTGGCTCTGTGAGGCTGTATTTAAGCACAGTGGTGCGTTGAACTAAATGCTAACATGCTGTTGTTTAGCAGGAATTATGTTGACCATTTTCACCATATTAGTATTATTGGCATAAAGCAGTGGTTACATTTTATAATTAGGTATTCAGTTGCTTATAACATTCAAATTATTTTGGTTATCTTCCACACGTATCATCAGTGACAACAGACAGGGCATAAAAATGTAAGGCAGCACCTTGAGGAATATCTTGGTCTTGCCAGTCTTCCAGTCGCTCTCTCCAGCAAGCACAGTTTCACAAATGCTTTCACAGCATTTCACTTTACTTTCCTGTTAGAGCAAAAGAATCATCACACAGACGCAGCAAGAGAAGATGAGAAAAGGTGTGAGGATGTCATTATGGAAATGATCACGTTCAAACCTCCAACTTACTTTTTTGGGATCACAGAGGGAGGTTTTCAGAAGGACACGGTAACGACCTAGGAACTCCTCGAATGTGTAGCGTACGGGATATCCAGCTTTCCGGATCCTGATGGTTTCCATCATACCAGAGTAACGGAGCTGACGCATGCACAGCTCCCTGTCAAACAGCTGAGACATAGAGGGATGTAATCTGATTTACTTACACTGAATGGTCATCCATTTTTGTTAAAGATGTACATAAGTTCCATTTTGGGCCGGTTGAACGCAGTGTCGTTCCTCACCATGGGCTTCTTGAAGTCATTGGGTTTAATGCAGCGTATGAAAAAGGGCTGGCACACAGTCAGTGTTTTCATCAGGGAATCCAGAGACTGACGGAACTGGCCAGTGAGAGATGGCACACGCTTCTTGCCGTCAGTCGCTTGCTGCTGGACACAAACAAATGTCACATAGTGTAAGTAATTGCAAACAATACTGGTGTGTTTTTTTCTAACTGATTATAGCTGCGTCTAATGCTGAAGCTAAAGACAGCACTGACCCGCAGGCTGTTGCTGGCCGAGGTGATGATCATCTTGGGGTTGACGCTGGTCTTGATCGAACTGGAGGACAAGTCATTATGAAACGTCTGTTTGAGGAGTTTACTGGTGGAGGTCTCCACCAGCTGGATCAGATCTGAGCTCAGGGTGTCACGGTTTTTCTCAAGGAAACCTCAAAATAAGGCAGACACAATAAGAACTTCAAGAGGACTTGCACAAGAATCGTTTGTTGCTTTTAAAAGCTTTAACAGTACCTTTTGAATCATAGAAGACCTCTCCAGCAAAATGTTTGATTCCAAACTGTGTCTCATAGTTGTTGTTGGGGGGAATATAGATGCCCCCTTTCCCATGGACCTTATTCATCTTTTGGAGCATGGTTGTATCTGTGCCCTGAAAATCAACAAAAGAAGAGAGTTAAAACCCGCTTTTCGCTGTTACAACAGAATTTTACGAGGTACAAGGAGGATATAGACCTTGGGGAAGTTGCTCTCCTCATCAATAAGCGCCAGCATGTTCAGAGGTTTGTTGGCCAATACGTCCAGGGTGCACTGGTTGTCTTTGTAGTCAATGTGCTTCCAAACAATGTTCTCGCGGGCATACTCCTCCTGCTCCAGCTTGAAAACATGCTTGACGAAGAACTGCTGCAACTGCTCATTGGCAAAGTTGATGCACAGCTGCTCAAAGCTGCAACGGTTCAGCAAATCCAACAGCAGTAGAGGAAAGAAGGGCGGATTTTAGTCGACTTAACAATGCGTCCTATGTCCAAAACATCTCCTGTGAACACCAACCTGTTTTTGTTGAAGTTCTCAAAGCCAAAGATGTCAAGCAAGCCTATTGACCGCCGGACCTCGTTGGAATCCTCAGACTTGTAAATGGCAGCGTTGATTTTGTCCACCACCCAAAGGAAAAGTCTTCCATAAATAGCCTGGACAAATAATACAATGAATAGCTTACTATTTATGCACAGCAGCACACACTGTATGAACAAAACAACACAAAAATATCCCAATTTTCTATATTTTGGCACGGACACTCGTGTTATTACTTCCAAGCTATAATAAATTACTCAATTAACTGCCCAAGTTCTTAGCTGATTTTTTGCCTTATTTAAGTATTGTTATCTGTTTTAGATTGTCTGGAAATTTTTTAAGCTGCTGCCTTGGCCAGATCTCCCTTAGATAAAGAGCTTTCCAACCTTGGGGTAAATAAAGGGTATGTAAAAAAAATGGTGCTCAGAAGATAAATCCTAAAGACTTTTCTTCTAGTGCTAACAGCTGGTCAGACTTCCCACAATGCATCAGTTTATTTTAATGTCAGAAACAGTATGCATTTCTGTAAGCCTGTGTTATGCTATACTTTGAGCTTAATGCTAACATATAAAAACATATTAACATTAGCCTGAACAAAGAACAGCTACACCGGTGGTACCTACTTAAAACAAATCCCTGTCTGCACGACCCAGTGCCAACTTCTCAGATTGTTTCATTTGAAAGAATTTCAGAGGCCTGAGGAGTTTAAAATAATAATAAAGCTGTAGAGCAGCTCAGCCTGACAAGCTGACCTAAAACAGCCACAGTACATCAGGTTTCAGTTTTATTTTTGTCTCATTGGTGGTAATGAATTTTTTGGTGTGTATGAGCATTACAGCCTCGGAGGGCTAGTTTATTATACGTGATGATGAGCTTCATTTATTTCTGAGTTCAATTTTTTCCTTTGAAAAAACTAGGATCAAGTGTGACTGGTGCTACTTTGACAAAGGCGTCCCTGCTGTCCACAGCCTGGGCAGAGGTCAGACATTTTGTCACACTCTCTCTGGCTGTCATGAAGGAGCGCTGAGTCAGACTCTTCTCCAGTGCTTTGGGAGCCACCTGAGGTAATGGGACAAACACAGTCGGACAATGTCATCTCAGCCTCTTTTTATTTGCATTTGTAAAAGAAAAAAAACCAGCACATACCTCCAAAAGCTGGCTGGCCATGTTGAAATGGGATGATCTGTTGATGTCACAGCCCTCTAGGTTATTTACTATGGTGCCTGGTATTATGCAAGAAAAACACGTCCAATAGCTCAAAAGATGCAACAATTTTATACATTTGAGAATGGAATTTACAGTACGTGTGCTCACTCTCAAAGTTCACATTGCCCAGGTGAAGGATGGCAGCGAGCAGTTTGGAGATTTCCCAAGAGTCATTCTCTGTGAACATGAGGATCTTCAGAGCTGAACGGAAGTGGGCGTATTCCTTCACATCATCACGTCCTTCACAGCTGGTGCAGTTACCCTGGTGATAAGATCAGGGTAAACACAAAGCTAAATGTGAATTCTTATCTGCTTATCTGTGATTCACACTCTATGCATTTATCTTCAAAATAAAGACCGTGTTGTAGTCAAAGTTCAAAGTTTGCCCAACTATTTCAGTACCATGGTCAGATAGTTGTACTCAGCAGCGTTCCCAAGGGAAAGAATCTTCTTCTGCTCAGCTGGCATGCCCATCAGCATGTAGTAAAAGATGTGGTAGTTTCTTTCCTCAGGCGCCTGCAGATAAAAGCACATGTTCTTTACCACAAGAAAATTTGACTTGCACCATGTGACTACTGCAAACATTCGGCCAGCCTATCTTCCCACCTGACGACAAACTCTGGACTTCTCCAGCAGGTACTGCTCAACGCGGGCCCCTTCAATGGCCCCACCCTTGGTGAAGTTGATGTCAATGTACTTCCCAAAACGACTGGAGTTATCATTTCGAATGGTTTTGGCGTTACCAAAGGCTAAGATGAAAACATATATCTTATCAAAGCAGATCAAGTGAGAAAGGTGATTCAGCTGATAATGAAGTCTGATAGCTGAATGTTGGTGTTTTGCTCATACCCTCCAAGATGGGGTTTGCTTCGAGAATCTGCTGCTCAATCCAGGAGTGCTGGCCGCTCACTGCAGCCAGGAACTGCAGCATGAGCTTGGTGCTCTCAGTTTTCCCTGCTCCTGACTCTCCACTGATGGGGAAAACAAAGAAGTAAGCATGCATGGAGAAAATGCATTTAGGTGAAGAAGTTTGAACATAAAATCCTGAAATTCAACTCAATCTCTCTGTCTTTTACTGGACATCCCACAACGGATCTGAACTGGTTAATCAGCTGCAGTTAAAGTCACTTAAACCTTTGTTCTGGTTTCAGACCTGGACCAATCAACACCGTGCTGCTCTGCTTATTGATGTGCATTTGATGTGGTGGATCAAAATATGTTATTGAAAGGCCTTACAGATATTGGTTTTGACAATTCTATCCTTGACTGGTTCATAAATTACTTACATAGCAGATCTCAATATGTTGCGTAACCTAAACCTATTTTATATGCAGACACAATGGAGCATGCACTTAACAGACTGTAGCACAGTCATGATCATTTACAAAGAGCCCTCAACAAATTCAAATAGTTTTTAAATTAAGAAAAAAATAAATCATGCCTTGTATTAGTCTCGCAGTGCTAATCAAGAATTTGTTGGTTGTTTTTGCACCTTTGAATAAGACACAATGGAATAATAAAGAAGAGAAAACACTTGTACATGGTACACCAATATGTTTCTCACAGTTTGTCTGTATTACTGAAACACTATCAAAAGTTGAATATGAATGTTTTCATTCATTAATTCGGACCTTGTTATCATTCATTTCTCTATATTATATATATTTTTGCCCTTGGCATCATGAATTTGTGTGTTGAAGTTTTTTGTAATGGTAACTCATGGTAATGTCATAGGGCTGTAAGAAATTAGCATATACATTATCGATCAATCTCTCAATCATTTTCTCTAATAATCACTGAATCTATACAATGTTGGAAAATGGAAAAAAAACATCACAATTTCCCTAAGCTGACGTATTCAAATGTCTTGCTTTGTCTGAAACACAAAGATATTCAGTTTACTATGATATAAGACTATAAAAACCAGCATATATACATTTGAGAAGCTGTAAGCAGAGAATTTTTTAACTTTAAAAAAGTGACTTATACAAATAATTGATCATCAAAACAGTATTTTAGTAAACACATTTTCGGTCAATCAACTAATTGTTTCAGCAATCGTTGTCTTTTGTTATGTAACTATTACTTGTCATACTCATTGTATATTACTGTAAACAGGGCACCCTCTGTGAGTTTCGCCTGTATAAATAAAGGTTTGTCAATCACTCAATTATTTCACGCAGTCTAAATAACATTCAGCCTGAGTCTGTAATTAGACAAAAGCGGACCTGATGACACAGCACTGGTTCTGTTGGTTGCGGCGCATGTTGAAAAAGCAGGTGTCTGCGATGGCGAAGATGTGCGGAGGCAGTTCACCCAGCCGTCTATCTGTGTACATGTGCACATGCTCAGTGGTGTAGACAGGCAGCAGCTGGTAGGGGTTGACTGCAACCAGAATGGAGCCTGTGTATGTCTTCAAACAGAGAGGGATGTTAGCTATCACACAGTAGCACAGCTGACAAATGTGTGTGTGTGTGTGTGTGTGTGTGTGTGTGTGTGTGTGTGTACATGAGCAAAAACAAGTTATTTTGGTGCAAGCATATCATCAAGGCAGTGACCCCAGCAGTCTGGTCATGGATGCAATGGTGCGATGCGTGTTCTAAATATGATTAAATGGATTTTGAAAATGTCATGTTGTGGTTTCAGACGAGGGAGTATCAGCCTTAATCAATTTTGCCCCCCAGCATTTAGCTGTAGCATTTTTATACAACAAAATGTCCTGATTCATAATTGAACACACACTGTTGAGCTTTGATGCAGTGACACAGAAACACTGGGATGCTCTCGTTCAACAGAGGTTCATTTGTCTCTATGGAGACAAACGGCACTGCGATAAACTACAGGGCAAAGTCTAAGATAGAAAGACATTGACAGTGAGGGAGGACACACACGAGTAAGCATTTCCACAGCAGGTTATGGACATCATAAAAGTAGGTGGCTCGGAGTGACTCCAGGGAATAGAAACCTACATAGATGGCACCTTCTTTGTGTCGAACCAGGAGGTTCCTGAGGAGCCCTGCCTCATTGAGATCGCCGAGCCTTATCATGTCATCCACTCCCTTCACAGAGGTGGGGTGCATGGGCCGGATGGTGCCCTCCGTCTTCTTGCTGATCTTGTGCGCCTGTTAAGTGTGTTATGAAAACGTTGACATTATAGAGAAGGCTTACACTCATTTTCCTGGAGCTGCATAAAAGGTGGCTGTCGTGGAGCTTTGTACCTTTCCTTCGTCATCGATCAGCTGAAGCTGTCCAGTGTCCGTCACCGTAACCTCCGCCCCGATCGGCAACGTGTCACCGGAGTCCACCCACACAAATTCCCCCTAGTTGGGCCAAACAGGAGTTGTGATAAGAAATGCTGTGTCGAAAAAACTGTTCTTGCAATATCTGAGCATCATGAATTTTAGAATTACGAGTTTTCCGTTATATTACAGAGGTAGATCCTTACCTTACTCAAATGTAGCATTGCAGAAACTTGGATTAAGCCTTTAAAGAACATTTTAAAAAAATATCTTATTTCAGATTCAGCCCATTTACAGTCATTCTAATTAACCTGCTACCAAACCAGTATTACCGTCAGTTACCATGCCTCCACGTTATACTTATAGAAACATACTGTAGATGTAAAGCAATCTTGAGAGGAGCATATTGAAATGTTACAGAAGCCATTCATCACAAATTTCCACATCAATATAACTCTTCCTTTCAAGAAACGTCTATTGGTGATTTTATATTGAATCTCATTATATGATCACAATGCAAAAGAGAAAATCCACAACATGTAATTGAACAATGAACATGTAACAATTGAATTGAATTGAATGTAATCAGGCTAGGCCTTTGAGTGCAATCACAGATTTGCTGACGCTGTTATGTGTGTATCACGGTGTCAGCTCTTACCTGAGAGAACTTGTTTCTTTGGTGGACGCCCCTGCTGCTGCCGAGGGAACCTTTCCTAGACTGACTGCGGAGCAGGAAGTAGGGAGTTTTCCCAGCAATCAATCCTTTATGGCCCTTTGACTTTGCCCCTGCAAAGGTAGAGCCACCCAGTGTCACTAACCGCCAGACTTAATATCATCACAGAGCATCTTACGTAATTAAATACAGATTGTTTGAAAAGTGTTCTTCCCCTTTAAATGAACAGAGGTCTGGCTACTGAAGTCTCATGCTTGGCTTCACAATGGCTGACCAGTAGAGACAAGGCTACAGTAGTACTGCTATCTACTGTAAACTATACAAACTCTCTGCTTATTAAATATATGGCAATCAAAAATGACATTATCTAAACTTTTGCGTTAGCTTCAGGACTTCAAGGGATCGTATTTTCTAGCCCTTAGTTAGAGGACATGAAAAAGTTTAAAAAAATCTTATCTTTGCTTATTTCCTTCTTGAATAATGACAAACACCAGACTCAGAATCAGTCAGCTGGTGTCAGATATCAGCACTAATAGGGGAAAGTGGACCACCCAAATGTCAGCAAGTTACGTTTCCTGATCCATGAACAGTCGTCACAGGTCAAGCACTGCCAAGAAATGCATTACATGCGTGCTGTTATACTGCAATTAAGTTGTAAACAGCAGATAGTAAAGAGTTGGCTCACTCTGGAGACACGAGAATGTGATCTTACTGGATAAAACATACTATCCATGGTCAGGCCTTGAAAATGCTTAAATCTGAGAGTGCAGACTGGTTTAACGTACTGTAATCCACGAGGGAGAAAAAAAAAAACAGGGCTTTACGACAGGCATCATCTGTTGGATTATATTGCAGGTTCCTCATTTAATGACAATGAAATATAATGACATGTGAAGATAAATGCTCCTTAGAAGGATCCATAATACTGTAAGGCAATAATCTTGTAATCTTGCCATCTGTCTTCAGGTGTGGTGGCATGTTTATCCAGTTTGCTCGGCAGCAGACTGGTTTCATTTTTTAATGTCATGTTTAAAACTTAGCGGCAAGAAAAAGTAAGTGAACCCTTGGAACCTCCTGGTTTTCTGCATTAACTGGTCATAAAATGTGATCTGATCTTCATCCAAGTCTCAAGTATAGCCAAACACAATGTGCTTAAGCTAATAACAATTATAAACCTTTATGTCTTTATTGAAGACACCCATTACACAGCTGTTACTCTGGTTCTTTGTTGCCTCATTGAGCATTCGGCATTGCACGTTTGGAATCATCTTTGCTGGCCTCCCACTTCTGGGGAGAGCAGCCGCAGCACTAAATCATATCCATTCGTAGACCGTTTGTCTGACTGTGGACTGATGAATATCTCAACTCTGGGAGATTACTTTAAATGAGCAATTCTTGATCACAGGTCTTCTGCGATCTTTTCTGCAAGACATGATGTACATCAGCAGACGATGCTTGTGAACCGCAAACTCAAAATGTTTGAGTGCTCTTTACAAGTCAAAGTAACTCAAACCTCCCAATTAGCTTCTATTCAAGTCTTGGGGTTCAAATACTTTGTCCAACCTACACTGTGAATGTTTGAATGATGTATTCAATATGGACAAGAACAATACAATAATTTATGTTATTAAAGCGGATTGTGTTTGTTCATTACTGTAACTCGGATGATCATCAGACCATATTTTAAGGCAAATTTAAACATAAATGCAGGCAGTTCCAAAGGGTTCACTTTTTCTTAACACTGTATTTTTGGATGTCATGAAGCACTTCAAACTAGAAAACTCAGTTTTTAAACTTTGTGGCTCTGATGTCAAATTTGAGGAAATGTGGCGTCCCTTCCTGGACTAGACCAAGTCCAAGCTTTAAATTTCCTCATATGTACCTTACAGACCTACTACCCGTTAGTCATTATTTGTTGGACACACATCAATTTTTGTGTCCTTTTAGCTCTTTTGTTTGTAAAACAAAAATGTTCTTTCAGGGTTCATGCAGTCTTTTAAGAGTACAATTCAAGCACTTTCAAGGTACCTAAACCAAACATTTCCAGACTATCAAAGCCTTTATCATCACTTATTAATTGCGACTATATTGTTACTATAAATGCCAAGAGACAACTAATATGACAGGAACATTTCATATCAAACATTAAAAGGTGTTTGGTTTCCATGACTGATTGGGATTCTGTTGAAAATCAAGCAAAACAGAACGGTTAAAAGGAAGCATTTTCCAAACATATACGACTTTGTACGAACCCTGTTATTTGCATTGAACGTAACTGTAAAACTGAATATCAATAAACGCAAATAAAAACAAAACATTTTTCAACGAGAAATGAAAGTAAAATAAGTAAAAAAAAAAAAAAAAACTTTTAACATTTGTATCAAAAAATGGTTAAAAGGACACCACACTAATAACCATAGCAACTTACAAACTCCACAGAGTATCTCGTATTGTTTAAGTATCTTTACTATAATTACACAGACAAAAACAATGTACAATAGCTGGATGTTTCGGGCCGAATTCATCTCATGTCATCATCGTCACACTCTGCTACACAAAGCAGCACATATCACACAGCACAAAATGTTTCATCGCGTACAAAAACCTTGAAAAGAACCGGGTCAATGGAAGACCAACAGCACATTTACAGTGATTTACATGAATTCAGTCCACCAGTACAACCACATGGGGATACTCGCTCGCTCTCTTTCAAGCACCCTACTTCCTGAAACCAAATGAAAATATTGTTTCACTACCATGACATCCATTTACTTTGGATTAAGTAATGATTCATTGCAGTTTAAATGTAAAATTGTTGGTATTATGCATATGGAGTATGTCCTCACTTCCAGATAACCATCTAAGGACACTATTAATCCCATAAGAGCATTTTTTTGTATGTTAAATAAATTCAATTTGTCATATTTAGGTTCTCGCAATATATTTTTTTTTAACCTCAACCCTCATAAGTATTCCATTATCTTTTACAGGACACCTAAACTTGTGGCTGAAAATGGGCATCTGTTTACCCATACTAGACGAACAAATCGGAACTAAAAAAAGATCCAGGCGCAGGATGTTCCGGGGGGGGGGGGGGGGGGCCGCGGTGAAATTGCCACTTTTCTTTGAATGATATTTTAAGAATATTTTGACAGCATGTGGAGCAGCGTTCACACGCCCGTCCACTTCATGTACACAGACAAAATGAAGGCACAGATTAATGAGAAGAGCACGACTGAGATTAGTCTGTACACACACAGCTTTACTGAAGGACTCCTTTTAAAATGATTTTGATTTGCCCCATTCAATAGCTTTACTGCACCTGCTTTTAGTGCCAAATATCAAAGATACACAAGGTGCCCCGTTCAAACATTGTCTTAAAAGAAGTGGCAAAAATTAAGTTTGTATAAATGGCCTCCTCAAAAATTAACAAAAAAAAAAAAGGGGGGGGGTGGGGTGGCAGTGACATGGTTGCCAGCTGGCCACTCCAATGCAACCTATGATGCGCCGCACTCAGTGTGTGTTGGGTGTTGAAAGAGAACTTATTCCTGATGGGCTTTTCTGCTTCTCGACACCCTCCTGTCACTTCTCTCTGTCCACTCTCAGATAGGGAGGGGTGGGTGCGATTGTGTGTAGCAAATCATAGCACCAAATTCTGAGCAGCTCCTTCACCCACCCCTGTCAGAGAGGGGGGACGGTGCTGGTGGTTGTCGGCAAACCGAGACGGCCGCAACAGCTTTATGCCTGCTCTTTGCGCTTCAGTTTGGAGGACTTCTTGACGGCTCCGTTCTTGTTGAGCAGCTTCAGCACTTTCTCTTTGTGGTCGAGCACTTTCATCATGGTGTCCCTGGCCTCTGTCACCTGGTCCATCACCAGCTTACAGCGCTGCATGTTACCCTGAGGACAAACACACAAATGGCTGCATCTGTTGAACGCAAATCTTATTGGTAAAGAGGTGTTATGCAACGTGACAGCAAGCCTCCTAATCCCCATCAAGTCCACAAAAATTAGTCTGACAAAATAAATTACAGTGAAACTTTCGTAAAATAATGGATTATTTGGTTTGGGCCAATAAATAATGTCTATTATGTTACAGGGTTCATACATCTGTTAGACTAAAATTCAAACACTTTCAAGGTACCAAAACCAAATATTTCCAGACTCTAGAAGCCTTCATCATCACATCTACATTGTAACTATAAATGCCCGGAGACGACCAACATAAACGATGACGGGATAGTTTCACTTCAAACGGTAAAAAGGTGTTTGGTTTCCATGAGGGATTGTGTCGATGATAAAACACCCGATTATGTTAAAATCAAGCATTTTTCAAGAATATTTCAAGCATATTCCTAACCTTGAAAAACACAGTTAAATTAAACATTTTCCAAACTTTTAAAGACTTTGTACAAACCCTGTCAGCTAAATAAAACTTGCTTTCAGTTTAATTCATATAGACAACTTTGATAAGTAATGGCTGCAAATAAATGTATATTGTTTATTAAGGTCTCTGCCTGCAGCAACAACCTTACCTGTATAAGCTCGTTGATTCGGTGAAGGTCGTCGTCAGCTCCTGCTCTCTTCTTAGGAATCAGGCCCTCTTGAAGGGTGGAGAGGCGGCTGTACACATCATGCTCCAAACTCGACTACAGATGAAGTAACAAACACAACGTCTTTACAAAAGGCCATTTTTAAAAAAAATGAAAGAGAGCGCACAAGAACCATTTTCTCTCTGCACAGCATCTGAAAGACACCAGTGACTGTGAATGGCCTTTATCTAGATCACTGAAAGATCAATTATTGTTGCAGCACTCACCAACTGCCTGAGCTGTGCAGCACACAGGTGAATTTTCCAGCCTTGTGCTCTGCATGCCACGCCTCTCTGGTTGGCCATATCCTGTAAGCTGCCCTTCTTCTCCTCTGAGAAAACAGAAAATGGAATGTTGTTAGAACGAAAAACCCCACCATCGTTCATCCTCTTTAGCTGTGTAAAATACAGGTACATTTCTGCCTGTGTGCCAGCAGTGACTGACCTTTGACCCGGATGTCGCTGTACCTCTGGAAGTGGTGGTAGGCAGCTTTCCAGGGGTTCCGGTAGTGCCGCAGAAGAGTGACAGGTGGTCGAGGCCTGACTGGTACATAACGCACTCCTTCCTCATCTGGAAGACAAAAGCAAGTGTTTGGGCAAGTGATGATGAGTGCCCATTACACACATCATCATCACCACTGACAACAGATGGCATAACCTTACATACCAACATATTCCCTTGGTGGAGATTCGCGCCTCTCAGCCCTGCCGGTGATGGGTCTGCCTGGGGCCTTCTCCTCATCCGTGCTGTTGGTCTCCACCATCTCGCTCTCCTCTGTAGAAATAACATGCTGCTGCTTGCGGGGCTTCTTCCTCGGGGATGCCCCTGGGATCAGATCTCCTGTGGCAGGAGTGTTCAGGGTGGAGGCCTGGGTGGTGAGTGCGGGGGCTGATGACAAGTTTGCATTGGGATCTGAGGGGAAGAGTTAAAACACATTGTTCTCTTCTGTGTGTATTTCAGCTTCCTTTCATTAATAAATTTCCTTTAATTTTACATTAATCAATTTAACTGAGGCAGACATGCACTTCACCTGGATGGGAGGTGTCCATGGTCTCCACTTCCTGCTTAATTTTCAAATCTGGGCAGGCAGAGCTGGCAGCACAGGCTGCAGTGCTACTGGCTGCTGGCTGAGTGGGGGAGGCCACAGTGTTGGCCATAGAAGCGGGGACGGGGGGCGTTACAGCCATGGCTGCTGGCAGGGCCGAGAGGACCGTGGAGGCCTGGGAGGGAGGCACAGGCCCCGGCATGGCGAGCATGGTGGGGATGGCTTGGGCGAGGTGCTGGGCGTTTGAGGACAGGGTCTGATGCTCTCCTCCCTGAGAGGGCAGTGCTTCTACTGCAGCCATGACAGGAGGGGCCACCACCATGTGCAGCTCAGTTTTGGGCTTGACACTGAGAGAGGAATCCAAAGTGTCAGGTTACAGACTCACGGCATAACTTGTAATGACAAGACGTGAACGTTAGTGATGTGATCAGTGTGACAGAGGCTCACCCTGCAGGTCGGGGAGATCCCGCTCCTCTCACGCCACTCTCAATTCTGCCACTACCAGGTTCACTGGGCTGAGCGGGGATCAGGTTTTTGCGAACACAACTGAAACCCAAAGACATGATTCGTTCTTAGATGGAACATACAAGTGAATTACGACCTCTTATCTTTTTACTTCGACATCCCCTACTGTGTGAAATTCTCTTGGCTAGCTCCATGAATGTCCCCTGCATCGCCTCTTATCTAAGTCGTGGACTGCTTTGCTTTAGAAAGACGTTTTTCTCTTTAGAACCTCACCTCATCAAACACTTCCAACTTGGAGCACTCGTTCAAGCAAACCATACAGAAAAGGGTAAGAGCGGTTTAGGAGATTAATGCAAAAATATTCTTGCACGAGGCCCGCTGATTCGTGTGCTGGTCCCATACTCACCCTTCATTAGCGGGTTTCTTGCGGAGGATGCTGGGTCTAGGGGAGGAGACCAGGGTGGGAGCTCCTCCTACTCCTCCCTGTGGATGGGCCTGCACCATGGTGGCTACTGGCTGGGTGGTGCTGCTGATGGGGCTGGCTACAAAGGCATCCGTCAAAACAACCCCTGAATAAAAGAAAACGTGCATTACAAGCAACCCACAACCCAAAACAGCATGTGGATTTTACTGAGGTGATACAGATTTAGTAATTACCAGGTTTTGCGTCAGCCTGCGCTTGCTGCTGCTGCTGAGTGACTATTGGCGCCTGCTGTAGTCCTTGAGTGGTGATTGGTGCAGACGTGTGCAGGCCCTGCACTCCTATTGGTGTGGGCTGAATGCCCTGCGCAGTGATCGGTGCTGGCTGGATCCCTTGGGTGCTGATTTGTGCAGATGGGAGGCCGATCCGATCTACTGCCATCAGCTGCATGTGGTTTAGATGGACAGTGGTTGCAACGCCTACTCCAGCTTGGGTGGGCAGGGCCGAACTCGGAGCTTGAGGAGTCACTTATTGGGAGGGAAAATAAAGTTCAAATTAAATCTTCATCCTCACCTCTAGTTTCACATTCAAAGATCAACATATTTAACATGTCAAATAATAACACTTACAGCCCTACAGTAGTTAGCTGTGTAAAAGAACATTGGTTAGTCAGTGGTGCTTACCAGGATACTGGCGGATGGTAGATACAGAGCTGCTGATGGGGGTGTAGGTGTGTGTATGGTATGACGAGGAGTACGCCGGCAGGAAATACTGGAACTGCACAGGAACAGAAGGCCTTAAAGAAAAAAGAACATTTGCGATTAATGCAACATTGCGACTTTTCAACTAGTGCCATCATCAAGTCAACATTTTAATTTGTGAAATCATCAGAGCTGGACAGATGATACAGAAGCTTGTTTCACTCCTGTGAAGCTCACTCTTTCAATACATTGTGCCGGAGTGTATGTCAAATGAAGAATATCACACGACTGATGACGTTAAAAACGTCACTGGTGCTTCAGAAAGTGCTTCATTCAGTTTGATTGAAAGCTTTACAGCTAAACTATGTGATCGGCAATGGGAGAAGAATCATTGAGAAATATGGATACGAGAACATTTCCTATGCCGATCCATTATCTATACACTTATCCTTAAAAGTAAAAACCTAACTTAATGAATATCACTCTCCTATCACATCACGACTCACATGAAATGTCACATAAATATCAACCATGAGCCCACAGTAGCACTCGGACTAAATACACCAAAAAAAAAAAACATTTATGTTTCATCTCAGCAAAAATATTTGATATCTGGCCTTTTTGGACAACGTATAATTATTTTACTGTAACATATTGCACAATGACATCTATATTTAATACAGCACTTCTGAACAAATGTACACAGATTTAACAACAACATAACATGCAGGTTTTTCTTGCACAAGTGAGACTACAACTAATAATATCATGCATGATAGCATTCACTGTGAGCATGTTAGCATGTTGACGTTAGGCTGATTACTGCTCATTATTTAACTAGTCACTACATCCAGGTCAATGTGCCAATCTACTTATAAATTACTACAGCTTACACATATGCACAACTCAGCTGTTTCTGTTTGTGGGGAATAGCAAATATAAATGGAGGGAAAGTAGGCAGTATTACAGAGCTCTTTGCAGGAATGTATCTCTATATCGGTTTGTGGTAGTTAAAAGAAACACAAATAGATTGCTAAATATTCATGTCAGTTGAGGATGCACAGTCTCCTCAGTTAATGTTGTTACACTAGGCTTTCCAAACAACTATTGGACATCAGATCTCTGTCTCCTTATAACCAAAACATTTTTACATTTTATGGGTGTTTCAATCTATGTCAATGAGTCAGACTCAATTATTAACATTGTGTGAACACCTGTTGTCACTTCTTGCTTCCATGGTGACAGGGTTAGGAGATGACCGATGGCCTGGGATGGGGATGAGGTTGGCTCTCTCTCCGGGATAGTCGGACTGCACGCGGGACGAGGAGTGGGCGATGGGCTGAGGGACCACTTTAGCTGTGAACAACATCAAGAGGAAGATTTACCGAACACACTACAAATTGATTTAATTTAAGAGAACACCTCCTGCTTATCAAGCACACAGTGTTCCAACCAAAGAGACAAAATGGCCAACTTACCAACAGGAATGGCAGAGGTGGTCACTGCTGTAGCATGAGAGGAGTGTGAGGGCATTGCCATGGTGACAATAGTGCTACTGGGCATTTGGGTATGTGGCACAGAGCCTAAATATGAAGAAGACAGGATTATCAAGATGTGTGTGAGAATAACTACAGTTTACAGTATAATTGTTTAAAGTGATGTGACTGGCTTTGTAGATAACAAAAAGTCAATCATTACCTATTGTGGTGGTTGATGGCAAAGTGTTAGTGGCAACAATTGGTGCCACAGTTGCTGCTGGTGTCACAGGACTGAAGATGGGCTTCTGTGGGGGGACAGAAAAAATAAGAGCAATTATTTCACTGTCACTGTATAAAAAGGATTTGTTATTATTATTGCAGAGTTGCCATCAAGAAGCAGGAACCTGGGTCATGGTGTGCGGAGGCTGAGGCTTTTGAGCCCCGATTGCAGGGTGAGACGGCAGCGTGATCCGTGTGGCGGTGTCACGGGATGTCTGAGGCCTCGGAATACTGCCGGTGGTCGGCGGGGGGTGAATGGTTGGCCCTGGCCGCCTGAAGAAAACACAAAAAAAATAGCACTTCCCCTTTAGTGCATCAACTCAGGCTCAGGCATGGTTTGACAAAGTCCAGAGGAATTGGTCAGTGCAGAAAACTTCTCGATGTTACACAAAGGCATAGTTTTTCTTTTTAATGAGTTTTCTCTGAACGTTCACCTCTTCAGGCCTCTAAAAAGATTTATCAAATGAAACAATACGAGACAGAAAATCAACTGTTTAGCCATCACCTCTGAGGAGAGATTGCAAGTAGACATAGCTTTAATTTAAGGGGTCACACAAACCAAAAAGGTTGGGAACCACTTGTCTGCCATCTTTTATGGAGATGGGATACTTGGTAAAAAAAGCTCATTATGTCCTTAAATTCATACAAATATCTGTACAGGCCGGAGGAACAAAAAATAGGCAAACAACACACACTGTATACAGAAATGCAGGATAACTTAAGATTGTTATTTTCCTTCCTAGACAGAATATCGCTCTATAGTGCCTCTAACGAAATCACACTTAGGTTGCCACTATTACATCTATGATGATCAGTTGACTGCCCGCTGCTAGGTTAAGGAGACAATAATGTTATTATTTCACATGCAGCACCTCCAATTAGACCCTAGTCACTAAATTCTCAAGACTGCCACTTACCCATGTGCCACCTCTGCAGAGTGTGTTACTGTTTGGCTGACAACTGGGGACTGAGTTCTCGTTGCTGAAATCGGGGCCACGACAGTTGGAAGCACGGCTGTGGACGTTGTTACAGCAGCGCGGGACTGTGGACAGAGGGTTATGACGGTTACACACAGGGTGACCGGGTGTCCCGCATCATGCAGGACTGCTTGGCTTTCTTTTTTTTTTTTTTTACCCCTTGTCCAACGTCCCATATATAGAAACAATGTCCCACATTTTGATTGAATCTAGTTTTCAAAAGTCAAACTACTGCTGGACAGATGCCATTTCTAAAATATGGCTTTTACCCAATGGCTGCGTAAAGTTTTTTTGTGTCCAAAATTTGGTAATTTTTCAGTTTGGGGAATATGACATGAAGAACAGAGATGTTATGAGTTATGGGGCAGAATAGAAATGTTTATTTAAGATAGACTGACATATCTAAATTTTAGACTACCTCTCAGCATTGGTAACGTGCCCCGCATTTGGTTGTTTGGAATCTGATCACACTAGTTACACACAATATGTCGCACTTCCTTAGATGAAAGTACACCAGAGCACCTGAATAGTCTGGTGGATGATGTGCTGCACTGCGGGCTGGCCGGGGCCTGCACTTGCTCCAGTGGCTGGCCGCAGGACAGTTTTGGAGCTGGACATAACAGCTGCTGCAGCTGCCCCTACAGGAAAGAAAATAGACCAGTCTAGAGAAATGCAATGCTACGGATGAGCAGTATATGGACGACTGTTTCAGGGACAAGCAAACATCAAGCCTGGCATACTGTTCATCATGCATACCTCTGGGTAAATGGGATGTGAAGGCCGGGGAAGGGACCACAGGGGTTCCAATCTGCAGTGAAGGGCCATTACTCCTAATGATCTGAATGTTAGCTGGCACGATGTGGTGGTGGTGCATGCTGCTGGAGTGACCCTGAAACGCAAAGAAAGTAGTCTACAATGTGAGTCATCAGCAAGAAAGAAACAATAACATACAGTAATATTCTATGCACAGTGCACTCACCTGCTGACCACTGATCGTTGCCACAGGAATAGATTGGGTTGTAGCAATACTGCTCTCTATGGTGACAGTAATGTGACCAGGTACCTTGGGGGGAATGGGGATATGACCCTGGTTGGAAGCTGGTGCCGGGGCAATAAGACGACTTGGCATAGGTGACTTCAGGACAGCCTAATGAGACACACAAAACAAACACGTTTTGTTTTTAGCCCTGAAGAGTGTTTACTGAAACCAACAAATTGCAGTATGACACGGTGCACATTCACTGCCTAAGAGTATAACTACACAATCCATGCACACCTTAAACAATGTGTTGGAGTAGAACAATTTAATTTTTAATAACTGAAAAATTAGACCCATTTGAACCTGTATCCTAATTAAGTTGACATTAAAAACATCCAAACAAACACATACATATAAACACATAGAATTAGAAACCTCAGCCCTTAAAACATCATCAAGATCTTTAACAACTCTTCACTCTAGTTGAATTATATGTACAACCTGCATGATTTAAAAAAAAAATGAAAAGAGAAGTTGCTTCAAGACTATATTTTGTAAAAGAAATAAATATTTTTTTTTTCCCAGTCACAGGGTTCATCATTCCAAATGAAATTACATAACAAGACCTACATGAAGATGGAAAATCTATCAATTTAGATGGAAGACAGAAGGTTATAATTTTCATGTCCATTCCATTGTCTTTCCTCTTGAGCTAAACTGCCATTGGCTGCTGTCAGGTTTGAGCTCAGATTTCAGTGTTGGACCTGATGACACTAAACAAGCCCGAACAGACTAAGCCTTGCGATATTAAACACACTTTAAAATGAAACCGTCCAACTCTGTCTGGAGAGCAGGCAGACGGGAAGAGGAGGGCAAATTGTTACATGCTGGATCACCCAATTTATGTATGCTTAATCTATGTTGACCTCACACTGAAGATGGTAAAGACACTACACGTTTTACTATCAATATCTATCAAACCTTCTAAAAGCTTTAACAGTTACAGACGTAATCATCACCTTCATCTGTCCCTCATTGAGGACTGCAGGCTGGCCCTGTGGGAGGTGGACCGAGGGGGCAGGTACAGTCAGAGGTGTGCCAGGCTGGATGGGCACGGTTTGGGAAGTAGCCTGCGGCTGGCTGTGCGTCTGTACTTGTGGGTAAGGTCTGACCACCATGGTCTCCTGCTTGTCATCTCTGAAAGCCAAGGTCCCCCCGCCTCCAGCAGGTGGATGATCCTGCTGCCCGTGGTCAGCATCCCGGCTGCTGTCTGCATCTCCCCCACCTAAGGAAAAATTGCTTGATGAAACATGGTGTCTTTCTCGCCATATTGGAAGTATCCTCCGAGTCAATCCACTGGCAATAAGTTACCTTGCGCATTTGACGGCTGACTGACAGACACCAGGTTTCCTGCAGCGGGGATCTGAGGCGCTCCCCCGCTGGAAGCAGGCAGCCCGTGTCGGGGGAATTGCTGGGAGCTCATTTGAACTATTTATGACCTAAAATAGTGTTGCACATTAATTCCAGCACCAGACACGCTGAAGGTAACATTAAGGTTTAAAGTCAGTACATAATTGTATTGCGAATATTATACATGCACTACGGCTACAACAATAAAAGCCTAGCAGTTTAACCCTTAACATGCGGCGCGGGGACACAAACAGGCTAATGTAGCGCTTGTTGCCAAATAGCAAAGGAGCCGGGAGCAAGTCGACAACATTAACGTTAAGCAACTGGCGTTGATAAAAAACGGAAAACGTCGTAAATAAATGGTAGTGTGAAACGCAAGACAATGACATTTTGTGGACCTCTGTTCACCGTTATATGTGCAATAACATATGCCAAAACTGCTCGACAACAACTGCATCGTTGCTTATCAAGTACGAGCGGGCACAAAAACGCCCTTTTCGACTGCCTACGTCAAAATGACCAAACTGCTCAATAAGATAATGCTCACCGTGGCCACTGGTTTTGGTTCGGTAACCTTAAAAAGAAAAAGCTATCTTGTTAGCCTGCGATATTAGCTAGCAGCAGGCTAACGTTAGAATCGCGCTAACCCTGGTGCCGCTTACATTTCATGCTAAACCCCGAACTTTTTAAAGAGTAAAACGGCGTTAACTTCGTAGGGCTAAACAAACAAACACGTCTCTACATGTGTGTAGACATTACCGTACCGCGGACTTACTAGGCAATGGTCGTTTTCTGGATTACAATTTTTTCCATTCGTCTTTTCTTTTTTCCAACATATAAGCCGGAAGAACACTCAACAAGGACCGGACCTCCCTGTTTCAGTCCACCAATCACAGAATAAACTCTCAAGATCGCCGACCAATCGGAGCTCCGGAGACATTTTGACCAACCTAAACCTGCACCAGGAAAAGGGGGCTCTCGAGCCGAGGGACAGCTACGACCTGAAACACCAGCGTCACGTGGTCGACGGAGACAGCCGAGCTAGCACTGGAGCTGTCCTGCTAGCACTGCCAGACTGTTATTATGTTATGCCATATTGTACAATGCCATTGTCCTAGGTTACCATTGGGCAGGGGTGGGAGACGTTTTCTGATCTAAAAGTAGCAATACTACGATTAAACAAATAAACACACCGGCATTCAAAACACTTCAGACCAGACTCAAGTGCAGGTTGTTAGCAAAATGTACGCAAGTCTCAAAGTTGTTTTTAATTGGACTATCCGTAGTCTGTTAAATGTGCCCTATGCGTACTTTCCATTACTGCCGTTGGCTGGGTATTTGACAAGCGTTTCATTATTACAGTTCCAAACAATAAAGGGTTTATTATTGTATGTGTAGCTCAGCTAAATGCTACTTAACAGCAGTCTGCAGATGCCTTCGGCTTTCTCCGTTGGTCACGTGGCCATCGCCTTGCTGGCGGTAGGTCCCTCCATCCAGAGTCTCCCGCTGAACAATCTGATTGGTGCTGGCTGCTTGGCTCCTGCGAGTGAACTAAATATCGAGTCCTCCTAGCGCGCAATACCTTCAACGAAACACTAGAGGGCAGTAGCCAACTACAGAAGTGTCTTAGGACGCCACTGTATGACGCTGTGAGTTTGGCCTGCAGGTCAAGTGTGTGTGAATGAACATTCTTGCGCTGAGCAGAAGGGGATTTGTTCACAAGAAAACAGCTTGACATGTGACAGAAGGAAGACACAGATGGAAATAATTAACTGAATGAGATCCACCATTGCTCCAATTATTCAAATGAGGTTATCTCAGACTATCTTCACATCTACAGGCTACAGCTATTTCTCCTATGTAATATCTCCTTACATAAGGACATCTGAGTGGTTCAAGACAAGTATACTCCCTGAGGCTTTTCAGTTCTTCAGTTGTTCAGAACTGACATGCAATCAATTATTTAACTGTACTTGCTTCTGGGGGGAAAAGGGCTAAAAGTGCAAGAGGAATCTAATGTGTTGCTCATCAATGAAAAAATCCCTGTGGCTTTAAAGACAGAAAAAAAACCCCACCTACATTTCAATGTTACTAGAACAGATTTCTTATTGCTTCCGAGGCGTTGACGTTGACATGGAATAGTGCATAGCTTGATGTTTTTTTAAAGTACAGATATTGACTCTCCTTTTTATATTATTGCATCAAGAAAAAATGCAATTTTATTTTAGGTCTAAACAAACACAACACACTTGTTTTGGTTCTGCACCAGCGATGGCTGTTTTTTCCTATATTCTGAATCTTTCAAGATGTAAATACTGGTTAGAAAAGAAAAAAGAAAAGAAAAAAACCCATCTCTGTTGAAGATTTGTGAGAGTGATCCACGAGTATCTTAGTAGCGCTGACCCTTTAGCACCTGAGCACGTGCTATTCACCCCACAATCCCATAGAGGACAGGTCAAGAACATCATCATGTATCTGGGCCATAAAGGGTTATAGAAAACATTCCTGCAAACTGAGGCATGACCACTAAATTCCCCAGCTGTACTCACTCACTGACTCACTTGCATACACCTGTTGGTATGTTGCTTTAACTGCGAACTTGTTAAACCCTCATGACAAACATTCTTTGGATATCATTGCTGACTAGTTAAGAAAATAATGTGGGTTCTCATGGAAAGGAGGCTTCAGTGGAATATATCTTCTCAGAGACGTAAGCAGATTTCAGTAAAAAGGAGGGTGTGAATTGCACAGAGTGGGGCAAGCTGAGACTCAACTAGTGTGACACCCAAGTTTTAACATGTGTCTGCTGATAGGGGATTGTAAGGGGAAACATACTGCCTATGGCTCTTACAGTTATGTTGACTTATCCATCCTTTAACCCATCTTCTCAGTATAAATTCTTTAGAATCTCTGCCATTTCACATACTAATTTGCCACTTACTCATCCGTCTACATAGTTAATTACTCACTGGCATTGTAGACTTAAAGACACTGAATTTTCACAGGTAACTAACTTGCACCTGGCTAAGCAGTGTGTGATCTTTAAACACGGACTCAGGTGCTATTGTCTTCATGCCTCCAACAGCATGTCTCTCTGCATTGCTTCAGACACAGAGTGTTTTGACTCATGCACCCATTCCTTTTCTGCAGTGAATCAGTCTTTCTGGATTGTGCAGCTCAACTGAATCACTGGAAACCACTGGCAGTCTGAGACAGGAGCTGGCCAAACAACCGTGGTCAACCTGGTGCCTCGTGTTTGTTTCATGAACACTGTTGTAAGTTTTTGGGGTTAGGTGCTAGTCTTAGCACAGGGTTAGGGGCTACACAGCCTACAAGTGAAACAAGTAAGTGCTTGGAGCCTATCAACTGCTAGCAGGGCTGCATTTAAGTGTTTTGGACCCCGTCCAAGTCAAGTCTCAAGTCATTCAAGACAAGTGCAAGTCAAACGTCTGTCATAGTTATGTCTCAAGTCAAGTTTCAGGTCCTTGAGGGTAAGTCCAAGTCAGGTGGCAAGTTTTCATTGGCAAATTGCAAGTCAAGAAAGTCTTTCATGTCTTTGAAATTTGATCATCAAAAGGACATGGCTGTTGATATGGATATTTTCTTTTCAATCTGTGTAAATAGTGTTTTTTACATAGCAGATACAAAGTAATTTCAATGCATGAATCATCATCAATATATTGAAGCTGGAAGCATGTGAGGCCTGTCTAGCGCTCTCTAATTTGTTTTTTATAGTTAGCTCTGTATTATTAAGCAATGCTGCTTTAAAGTTGGGTGAGCTGAAAGACACTAAAACACTCCAACACACAGTTCACCGCCTCTCATATTGCACTTATACTTTTGATCCTTTGTTAATAAAACAAAATATTGATTAGAGCATCTTTAAGTCTACATACTATACGATAAAAGAAACACATCATTTTTAACATGCTCTGTCTTTTACAAGAAACATATAAAAGGAGCAGCATGAAGCGATGCAAAGGAGGGAGAGGTGGATGGGAGATGAGTAGTAGAGGGAGTGACAGAGGAGCAGAACAGGTGTGGTGCTCTTGCTGCTGCTCGGCCACAGTCAACACCTATAAAGCAAAACACCTTCAAACCTTTGGGTTACCAGCCGCACAATGCTGCAATTGACACAGACCTAAAAATCGGCTGCAAGTGGCCTGCTGTCTGAGAGGTTTGCTACATCTCAGTAACAGCCCTAAAATTAGAGGACGGTGCCCTGATTTATGTGGAAAAGTTAAGGGGGTGGGGGCACATTCCATGACTGCTGTAGGCAGGAAGTTTTGGAATCTCCATGGAAATTAAGGCAAAACACAGAGCTCCGCAGTTATTTTTCCAAGTATTTCGCGCTGGCTTTTAGTGCAAAATGTGTTCAAGAGCCTCCAAAAGTAGACACATGATATGTTACCAATGGTCCCCTCTGTTTCTGCCAGACACATTGATTTACGCGCATTATGATAGAAATAGTGCATGACTTTGAAAATGCAACAACTGTAGAGGCAAGGTAAATAGAAGCAGAGTGAACCGGCACAAACGCATGTAAAGCATGCACATTATTTCACATGACTACAGTTTACTGATCATGTAAAACAAACAACAAAACTCTTCAATGTCTCGGAACAAGTTTACTTCATTTGACAACTGTTCTTGATCCACTACGACTGGTGCTGCGGTTCAAGTGAGAACCATTCACGGTTTCTGGAAGTCAAAGTGGTGAAATCATGGTGATAAATGCAACGGTCCTGACACTAATCACAGTCATTCCAGCAGAACTCCAGATGTGTGTGGAATGCATACACGTACGTAGGATTTCATTTTTTCTTTATCCTGGCTGAGTTTAGGACACTCGAGCGTCCCCGGGATTGAGTCTTGCCCTGTGAAGTTCAAACTCTGCACTGCCTGGAGTCACGTAATCATAACCTTTCACCTACAGAAGCCCCTAGCATCTCTCACAGTCTGGTGGGGGCTCTTGTCTACATGTACTGACATTAGAGGCAGGATGAAGTATCTGAAATGCAAGCTGCCTGAGCACAAATGGGACCTAAATAATGGGGTGCTACATGTGTCCCAGCTGAAAAAGATATTCAGCAGATGGGGATTTATTATTGCAGCCCTTCTGAGCTGAGAAAAGTGGCACTCGGCTACAACAAGTAAAGGCAGCAGGAGGAAAATGTGTGGCATCTATGGAATGCCAACCGAAGTTCACCAGGGGAACAAGGAAGGCAAAAATATTTACATTAAAAGCCAAAGCTGCATCGACATCTTGGAAATCTACCAGACAGATCATATATATAGAACATAATCTTCCCTAAAAGCAATACAAGTAGTAACACAGTATTCAATATTCAACTTATACAGAGATCATTTAGACATAACATTATCTGGGGTTTACATTTCTATTTGCACTCTACTTTAACTTTCAGTCACATTGGTCAGTTAACACTGATGGCTCACATAACCATATTCTCAGAATGTATGCTTCGCCACAGTCAGCAGAACAGTCCCTATTGCGAGTCGGAGCAGATTTGAAATTTTACATCCTGTGAAACGCGATCTTCTGCCAATGATGAGACTGGTCGAAATCCCAAGTATTTCTTCATTCGCTCGGGATTTGAATGTACAAAACTGATGTTTGTCTGTCGTCAGAGCGCATGAAGACTACACAGCGTCAGTGAGGTGAGGGTAAATGTCATGAAGCCATTGTGTTCATGGTGACGCATTCCGATCCAAAGTTTTTAGTAATAAGACACTGAGCTCTGGAATTGTGGAGTCTGTCCCTGTGAAGAAATATTGTAGTCAGAATTCATGATGTTTTCCTCAAATGTGACAGTTGGCAGTATGTCTCACCAATATGAAACCTCAAAGTTATTCATTGGCAAAAGGCTGTAAATATGTAGATAAAGATAATGAACCCGAGCTTCATATTATCAGCCCTCTTTCAGTTATCAGTCTCATTATTTGCTACACTCACCTACCTTCTCATTCATTTTCACCATAGCTGCTGCTTTTGAATGTGACTGACATAAAACTGCCAATCTCCAAAGGATAATCACCCAGTGATGTGGCTTTCATAAAGATGTAGCGTTTATTTGGAGTCATGTTTCTGGCTTCCTGGAAAATACTGTATATTCTCCCTCCTTTTAGCTCTGTTTTGGTCTCCACCAATTCCTGAAGGATATATCTGTTACTTTAGTTGCTTAATGCTCCTCTATCTTTACGTTCACCGCTTTTCTGTCCGCCGTTTGGTCCTAGGCAGGGTTTTTTCCCTCTACAAACAGCAATGGAAACAAGGTTCACGAAACTAGTGAGAAGAAACCAGAAGCAGTATGTTTAGCCATATCCAGCTGTTTGGAACATACTGAGCATGCATGTGACGTGAAACAGTAAGACACATTGCTCTTACAGAGTGGTTTAAGAGCCGTCTGTGGAAACTTTGATACATTTTGTCACCATTGGAATCCATCATGACCAGTATGAATTCAAGCTGACCACAGCCTCCATATTCTCCATGAGGGACAGAAATACAACCACCTCTCAAGCCTACAATGAGTGAGACTTTGATACTGAGAAGACGGATGGACTAGAATAGAAATACACACCTCTCCTAAAAAGAAAAGTTGAATTCCTACACAATAAATCACACCCTTGCTTAATTCTATACACTCAGGGGCTTTAGTGGTACAGCCTGACTTGGTCTGTTATGACCAGTAGCTTATAGTGGCTAATGTTAGGTAACGTTAGCAGACTCCAGACAGCCGTGTAACTAATTTTACAGAGTCATTTCACTGATTCCATTTACTCTGCAGTGCAACTATATTCAACCAACAGATTCATTTTAGATTAACTCAATTCTTAAATTATGAAAGAAAACAAACAACCTGCACCAACTGTACCCGAAGTACCGAATATCACGGCTGATATTCCAATAGATCCTTTAAATGTTAGCAGTAAAAGAGCAAACCATAAAGATCTTTCCATAAGGCTCATTCATTCATATATTTAGGAACATGCAATTGCAAGAGGTTGTTGAGTTTTGACACATCACATTATGTCTCTTTTTGATCACGAGGGACCGCAGCTGAATAGTGATATTGAAAGTGGAGGAACATCTGCCAACTATCACTGACACCTCAGGCTTTCAGTAGGGTTTTAGCAGAGGTGGAAGAAGAATTTAGATCCGTTGCTTAAGTTTATATAGCAATACTTCACCTTGGAAATACTTCACCACAAGTTAAAAGCATTATCAGCTAAATTTACTTGAAGTACCAAAAGTAAAAGTACTCATTCTGCAGAAAAAAGGTCCTTGTCAGTGTTCTATCAGGATCTTTGAGTAATATTGCTGCTGCAATAACGTGTGTGGCATTTAACTGCTGTAGTTGTTTAAAGTTGCAACAGTTTTAGCTACTTTAAATACCGTTTGGTGGTTTAATCTAGCAATGTATCATATTCCTTAAAGTCGCTGTCCTGTAAGCACCACGTATCTCTAGAAAGAACTCAGAAAAACAGACTTGCTTTCAGCTTTGTGACTGGGTATTTTCTAGCTGATCCAAGGGAGGGGGGGTTAAATAGCTTTCTTAGCTTAAGAAGTAGGATTCCCATAAAGGAACACTTAGTCTTTCAGTTTATCAGGAACATTCAAATTCAACAAATTTGGAGATACATGCTTGTTTTGACTGGACAGGAAGAAAAGTGTAATCTGGAAAGTAACTAAAGCTGTCAGACAAATGTGGTGGATTAGAAGTACAAGGATGCATTAAATTGAAATACTAAAATAAAAGTACAAATACCTTGAATTTGTACTCCAGTACAGTACTCGATTAAATGTACACCATTGGGCTTTTTGTAATCAAGCCAATGCATATACGCATTAAAAAAGCACAACAAATCCAAACAGAAAGCCCTTCATCAGACATATATTAAGACTTTTAATCTATTGTAGTGAAATGATAAGGCATACATACAAATGTTTCCTTTACAAAAGTTCACAGCAACATCAAAATGGGTCAACCAGCTGAAGCAAGACCCCTTAACAGAACCTTTTGTGTTTGTCACGGGTTATAACTTAAAAGTAGAGTACATCTTTGGCACCAGAAAACAAAAGTGTATCAATGAGAAAACAAAAAAAAAAACCCACAAACTAAATAATATATTAACTTCTCTCACTTCAAATGGCCATTCATGTAAACACATTCCAAACAAAGTGAAGGGCATTACCTCAAATTGACACTCTGCATTGACCAGCAAACGCATAGTGATGGGGAAACACGATGAAAAAGCTCGAAGGGGAATACCAGATTTCACATGCTATTTGTGGGACTTCAAACATTACTCCTGTTGATAATGTTGTTGTGATGGAACCTGACAGTGAACTAGAGTTTTGACTCATATATGAAGACTCTGAGGCACCCAACAAACTAACATCAGCGCAAACAAATAAAAAAAAAAAAGTATGATATATTAGGCTTCTTCACAAATCCATTAGTGTTTGAATTTTTTGCTGTATTCCCCTGTAAAGAGTACAACAGATCAGAAATTGGTGGCACATTCCAGTTAAATACAAAAACACAGTCCTGGAAAACAGGAGTCTACATTCAGCTTGTGTTCAGTGATCCTACACTATGCAGGGAGAAATAAATAGAAGATTCCATGTTACGGGTATAGTCCACTCAGAAATGTGAGATACGTGAGCAGTGGTGAAAACACAGCTTTGTTTGCATAGAGTAGCAAATGCAGGCCAATTATAGTTGACCATATTTCTATGCTCACGGCAGAACCTGCTACCACGGCTCAGAAGAAATAACCAGTCGCAGGAAAGGAATCACGTGGAGAATGTGTGCCATTTTAACAAGGGCGAGGGGTCAGACTTTAGATAGCTTTTTTCTTTAACGGGAGCGTTCCCTCAGCGAGGGAATGTGAGAAGATTAGCTCCAGCGTGTCAACGGAGGGGAGCGACGTGCTGGACAGTCGCCAACTGAGGCCCCAAACATTAACCCAGGATCTGGAAAAATTAGACCGCCTTGAAACACTGTCAGTCCTCGCAGGCTTTTTTAAAGAGAGAAATGAGCAGACGTTCTGCGGGCTCCGCATTCAAAGGAAGTTTCCGAATATTCTGCTGAGCAGTGAGCGGGACCCCGAGTGTATTTTAAAGAGAGGAGCAACTGTTATCCGTCATTTAGGTTCGAGTAGCTCTGTTGAACAGAATAATCCTCAAACACGGCACGGAAACATGGAGGATGCTTATACAGAGTCATTTTATAAATATTCCCATTACTTTCAGGGGGCGCGGTAATAGGCTCGCTACTGGAAATTCAAAATAAACCACGAAAAGACAGACGGCTTGCGCACGTAATCCAGGAAAAGTGAGTGTATTTGTATATAACTTAAGTAGAGGAGAGCAAGACAAGTGATCCTTGTTCTTCTCACTTCTCAAACACAGAAGTAACTTACAAATATAAATACATAACTAAAGAAAAAGCAACATGCACAACCAGCAGGCCAATTCCTCTCATAATGCAGAACGCTCTCCAGGTACCTTGACGAATTCTGACTCATGCAGCGAACGTGGGAGTTTGTGAATTGTGCGGCAGAAGGAAAGCTCAGCTCTCCTCTCCAAACGGCGCCACATCCTGGAGCCTGAACATTGATTCTGATTCACGTCAGACGGTCAATCGTTACTTGTGGTCAGACGTTTTAACACCTTGGGCAACACATCGTTGGCCGTCACTGCTCAGTCGTGTCAGCTGTAGCGAGTGCTCAAATGAGGATTTCAAGCACCTCTGCATCTGAGCTGTTGATGCTCTTGAATGTCTTGAGTGGCGCCTTTGGCTCCTCCGATGTGTCTACAGTGAAGATAAAATTAGCAGATTAGGAAAAGCTACTTTGGTATGCTAGAGCAAATACAACCGCAATGCTGGCTATTTGCAAAGCACACAACCGTGTTTAATTTTGTCATGAAAGATTTAGCTTATTAGCATCAAGAGTACATCCTTAGTCTGTCCTGATCCAGGGTCTGGTTACAGTTTAAATAGTGGTCAAACAGGGTGAAGATCAAAGGGCCGTAATTTGTGTGGTGGCGATTTGGTGTCAAGTGCTTAATAAAACAATAAACCCACCAGTGGTAGCTGACGTCTTTAGCTTGCTAGGCTCCGTTGTGAGCTCAGGCTCCTGCGGGGCCTCGTCGCTCTGGGTGCTACAGTCTCGGCTCGGCCTGCTGGGCACCACGCGGGGTTGGGGTTGCAGCGCAGCAGCACCTGTCTGGTCATCCGAGAGGCTCTTTCCTACAAATACAGACAAAGAAAGGAGGCTGCTTGACTGCCTGCTTACATCCACATTTACATCTACGGAGTTGTTCCCATGACTATTCTGGATCCGGCTATTCTGGAGTGAGAGATGATATGCATTCCAGTTTAAAAACATGTTGTCTATTTGAGGGGTTGTCTCCTACTCCCTACATTTTTTTTGGGAAGTGTACATTCTGTCTGGCGATGCGGGCCAGTCTGCCAGTTGTCGCCTGATAGCATGCGTCATTAAAAGATTCAAAATTCCTTGGTGTGGGAAATGTGGGGGCAAACATCTTGTGCTCACCTTTACTCTCTGTGCTGCAGGTCACAGTGTTGATGGAGGGGACGGACCTCGCGAGGCGGAGCCCCTGTTTCTCCAGCTTGCCCTGCTCCCATCTGGAGCGCTGCTGGAGGACTTTGATCACAGCGTCCTTCTCCAGGAGCTGAGCGTAAAGTGCCCGCATTCTAAACCCCACAGAACACACCATTAGATCAGGAGCCCCCAAGGAGCAGGCATAAAGTAGTATCCAACAAGGACGGGGAAACATGTGTACCTGTTCTCCATCTCCTGATGTCTATGACTCGACAAAGGCAGGTCTTCATTAAAACTGCTGTTGGGTGAATGTCGGGGTGAATGATTGATGATGGTTGTATCTCTGCAAAGAAAATTTTGGTTTGTTAAGAACCTTTCTGAATGTGTTTTTATCTTTGCAATATTTCTCAATGTTTATTCGTACCTCTGAGCCGCAGCAGTGGCAGCTGCATCCATTGCAAATTGCCTCATGGTGCTCTCCTCCAGGTACTTTTGCTCCCACTTGGTGATGTCTGCCTCCAGGGCCAGAATGCGCTCCTCTTTCTCCCTCAGCTGCTGCTGCTGCGACGTGGTGGAGCTCAGTTCTGAGGCTGTGGGATCAGCTGCCTGGTTCTGAGACTGAGATAATAAATGACAGTTGTTAGCATTAGGCTTACAGGGAAACAAACACCTTTCATTCTAATGAATTGCTTGACATGTTGGGAAATAGTCTGAGTTGCTTTCTTGGCGAGAGTCAGGTGAGAAGGATGATTTCACTGTCATATGTGTACGTTAAATATGAAGCTACTTAGCTTTGCGTAACGCCTGAAAGTAGGGGGAAACTGTTAGCCTGTCCACAGGCAAAGACTATCAGTCTAAAAGCACCTCAAAGCATTTTGCATGGATTAAACAAACAATGACATATTACAATAATGTGTAAATTGGTGACCTTTAGAGGTGCTGGAAAAAAAGCAGTCTAGCTGCATCACCCTGCTTCCAGCCTTGATGCTAAGCCAATCAACACTTTTATATAACATTCTAACACATGAGCAAATTTTCCAAAATGTTGAACTACTCCTTTAATTAAATTACAGATCTGACACCCAAGTCTACGTGATGACTTCCTCTCCTCACCTGTTGCGCCCTGAGGCTTTTCAGCTCCTGCTCCAGTCGCGTGCGCAGTCGCAGCTCGAGCGTCTCCCTCTTCTCGCACGCTGCCTGCAGCTGGGCCAGCGCGCTCTGCAGCCGCTCCACTTTCTCCACGTAGGCTCTCTTCCGCTGCAGTTCCTCCTCCAGCTGCCGGTTGCGGGCCTGCGCCGAGGCCAGAGCCTGCTCAAGCAGCTCCCGTCTCCGCTGGCACTCCTCCCCGGAGATGCGCAGGTGCTGTATCTGCCGCTCCAGTTGTTCGCGTTCCCGCTGCTGCTCTTCATCTACGATACAGGGAGGGGACAACAGAGGTGAAGGGGGGTAAAGAGGAAAGTGTGTGGTTGGGAGGTTATCATCTCTTATTGTCCTGGGAATATAGCAGCTTCGTAGAGGTCAAATGAATGCTAAATAAGGGTATCTGGGACTATTTAGTGGCCACTGATGGGGTCAGTCAAGTGGCTACGTCAGCTCAGGTAGTTATATTTTGAATGGAATGTGACCCAACAGAGACATTTACACACTGCCATCAAGGCAACCAGAGACCATGGTTGACACCAGGTTGTCTAAAATGAAAATGACATGAAATGCTACAACCAGTTTGTTTAATCAATCTTTCTCATTTACCAATTAAAAGCTTGTCCCTGTTTTAATGAAAACCTTTACACAGCCAGTTACTCTGTTGTGCCATTTTAAAAAGGGGGTTGATTACGCAACACGAGTGCATGCCTGTGGAGGGAATGCAGACTTCCTCTTATCCACTTACGCACACACAGGCATAGCTTTGTACTGGGAAAAGCTCTGGAATGCTTCTAAGGTCGTGAAGTAAACAAGCAGCTCAAAATATAATTCAAGTGGTCCTTGTAACAAAAAGATATATAAACTACACATCCAACTATTGTAATTTAAAAGTGGTTTTGCTCCTATTGCTCCAAGATAACTGTTTAAGACAATCATATGGCTGTTTAAAATACCCAGCAAAGTGCAACTGTCATTCCAGCTGGGTCATGTGTAACAGAGCAGTATAGCTGATTATGTAGCTACAGCTGATTCACAGCATATTTGGAACGACGCTCTAGTCCTCATTGTCACATATGTCTAAGCAAGTTTAAAAAAAAAAAAAATCCATTGTCAGAAAATCACTCACAAACTTTATCAAATGGAAAGTGATATTTGGCAAATAAAAAAAGATCATTAAACTGAGGTTAGTTGGGTTTACTCTGCAGCACATCCCTGCACAGAAAAGGAGAAAAGAAATATTCACAACTGGCCGATCATGATTAAAGCATGAAATGCCCAAACAAGGAGAGCGATGTAGCCAGGGGTCATGTTAAGTTGGGCCTGGACGCCCTGAAGTCCCAGACTTATTAGTTCCCCTTGAGAAATCAGCAGTGATGCAAAACTGAGCAAAGGGGGGGGGGGCATTCAGGAACAGCATACAGGAACAGCGTGTAATACCTAAAAGGTATTACTGCAACTATGAAAAATGACTGGTGTCTAAAGGGCCAAGAGTAACTCTTAACATTAGAGATAGAGCCATCTGTGTCCCAGCATGCAGGGCCACAGCTTTTATAACGCGCCACCTCACTGAGGGAGGAAACCAATCCCTGCTAAACTATGATCCTGCCATTGTTAAGTGCTTCACGTGGCGGTGTGATTTGACAAATCAGATTTAATCCTACTCTTTTCCGTAAAGCTATGAGAAGACAGGTTCTCTAATAAAATACTGATGCAGACATGAACTTACTTTGCTCCAGCAGTTTAACAAAGACATGCTGTCTCTGGTCTGTACGCTCTGCCTCCTTGGCCACTCGCTGCTTGGTAGCCGTGTCAAGTTGTTCTGTTAAGAGGATAAAAACATAAACCGACAGTTACACACGCTGGGTTACATTTTAAAGCAGGCTGTGCATTGCTACCAGGACCGTTTTGGTCCAACAGATGAACGGGCACACACCTCTCAGGTCTCTGTTAAAGTCGTGCATCCTCTTAATCTCGGCCTCCAGTTTGTTCCTCATCGTTTTCTCCAGAGTTTCTCGCTTTGCAGAGCCTTTCATCAGAGTCTCGTAAGCCTCAGATATCCTCTGTATCTCCAACTCCAGCTGGGAAGAAAATATGAGAAGATCAGTCTCTGGGAGAGGCACACTCACTCATTGTCTGGATTGTGGTTTGCGTTTCAGTGGTTAATACAGTATCAACGAGGCTAATTAGTCATCTCCACAAAAAGCTGCCCCGTTTCTTTCTTCTTTTTTTTTTTACTGCCTGCAGGCAAATGGCTTTTGCAACTGAAAAGTGGGAATCAACATTCCTGAGTGAACACTTTAGTCCCAGGTGTCAAGGCATTTATCTCCTTTCATGGCAATATGCCAGGATGTTTGAAAGACAAAAGGGGTAGGATGTGTTGTAGGCATTCCAGAGGCTGGAATAAGGAGAAAACTCTCAACACCTAACTGGTAGAGCACATTTTTGAAAAGTCACACACCATGAAATAAACATGATAGAAACTCTGGGAAATGTGTCTATGTCGCTCCTCCATGAAGTGAACCAATCACTGGGATCTCTCTCCTGTGCATATTCCTTAACCTCCAGGCAGCTTATCACTCTGACATACACTGGCAAGAAACAATAGATTTTACGACCCCCCCCACAAGCAAACAGCTTCCACCACCTTCCTCTCTCACCTTCTGCAGCCTGGCGACCTTCTCGGCATAGACCTCCAGCTCCTTCCTGAGCCGCTCATTCTCCCGCATCAACACGTCGGTCTGAGCTGAGTTATGGCTGGAGGCTGCGGGGATGCTGTTGTCAGCCACATACCTGCTGAAGGGAGACATGAGTAATTCATTACAACACTGCTGAAAACCACATGGACTTGGAAACACTGAATGAAAATAAAACTGCCTGGAGCTGCTAATTTGCCCACATTTTATCTGATCTGACACCCAAACTAAGTCATAATCCGTCTGTTGCGATTACCTGTGATGCTGTGAGTAGAAGGGGGGAGGAGGGTCTCTGTAGTACTGCACATGCTCCTGTGAGTGGCTGAGCATATATCCCGGAAGCCTGGCAAAGATAGGATAGTCCGGGGGTGGCCCTCGCTGGTCTACACACTGCTGGGCCCCTTGCCTGTCAGGTGCCACAGCGTTTGTAGCGCTGTACAGCTGTGGATGGCTGTGCGAAGAGCTCATAGCCAGACTGCGTCTCGGTCCGTTCCTCTCCAGAGAAAGCTGCATGAGCCTCTCACTGAGGGAGCGAGCGTGCTCCCTCTTCATGTCCCACTGTCCATCACTATGACCCCCCATTATGTCCATGCTGGGCCCTTCCTGCTCCACCTGCCGAGAGATCAGGTACTGGGAGTGGACCTTGGCCTCCTCATAAGTGGGCAGCTCCTCTCCATGGAGCTGGTACAGATGGCACACCTGGCTCTCGGAATGAACGCAGTCCCCCTGGTGCTCCTGGCCTTGAGGCTCCTGTCGTTTTGACATCTGGATGTACTGGGACTCCTCCTGAGTCAGGCTCTCCAGAGAGGAGCGAGGACTGCCGTTGCCCCCGCCGCTGCTGCCTCCACGCAGAGCCTGCTGCTGGATAGCGAGAAGCGTGCGAGTGTCTGTCAGATTCCCGTAGCGGAGCTGCTCTTGGATGAGACGGTGCAGGACCGTTCCAGATGAGTCTTCAGCGGTTCTCATTTCAGTCAGTGGGTAATGAGCAAAGGAAACAAACAGCCTAGAGGTGGCGGTTTGGGAACTTCACAAGGCACAAATCTGAAGGAAAAACAATCATCTTGATCAGACTCGGCACTGCACAACACGTTACATTTGATCTCACCAACTCGTTATGTTTTCAGGGTTCCTCAACTCCCTTTTGTCTCCATCCAAATCATTCAATGATCAATGGCAGCAGAAGCCAACACTGAGAATTCTTCCCAATTCATTTTCAAACGTCTATTGCACAAAGACTAAGTGCAGGCAAGTGCTTGGGCTGTTGCTGGAAATACCCCTGACAGCGATGTCAGTCCAGGTCCAGTTTAATTGCCAACATACTCCAATAAAGCATAACTTTCCTTCAGTCAGACAGAAGCGTAACACTCAACAGTTGCTATAAACACCGCAGACTAGTTTCCATAAACCCACACAACAACAAATAGAATGATTTCCCAAATTTGGCATAAACTACAGTCCCAACATGTGATCCCATACAGGAAACATACTGAAAAAATGTTAAAATGCTCAATTAAAAAACCCCTGTTCTCTAAAAGCTGTGATGAAAATCCCACAAAGGGGCTTTACGTCGACCACGAACTCAACTTCGTGAGACTGATTTTATTCCACGGCGATAGATTTCGCCCCACGTGCGGAATCTACTCCAGCGAAGGGGACGAAATACATAAATAAACCAGGACTCATCTTTTAAAGAAAACGTGAAGACGCACATTGAAAGCTCACACCGGCGATCACACGCGAACACTCCGCCACGCAAAGAAAAACAAACAAACAAACCCCAAAACAAAACTAATCCGTGGCGATCAGGCTGGTCCGAGCACAACCCGGCCGAGAGACGCAACGAAACGTGCAATTTACCAAGTCGTCGTCTCATCCCACACGGAGCGGCGGACGGCGGCGCGACCTCACGGTGTCCTGCGCTGCTCCGTGGAAGCAGCGTGCGTGTGTGTGTGTGTGTGTGTGTGTGTGCGCGCCGGCGGCCAGCAGCAGACTGAGCGGACCGAGGCTGCACGAATAAATAACTGAGGGCCGATTGTTCGCTGCGGCTGGAATGACTGGAATGTAAAGGCTCCAAGTCCCTGTGGGATCAAAAGCAGAGCGGGGGGGGGGGGGGGGCATACAGACAACCACCACCACCCCACCCACCAGCACCACAACACCCCCAAAAAACCCTGGGTGCCGGTGGAATTTAAAAAG